>RJWM01000510.1:0-210456 GCA_004363535.1 Dasyprocta punctata | reverse complement strand
GACCTTCTGTGTTTGGAGGAAACAGAAACTTAGATGGGACTGAACATGTTGCTAAGTTGGGAGACACAGGTTAAATGCTGAGGTTCTGGAATGCTGGGGTTCAAATTCCATCTTTGCCAGGTACGAGCTGTGTGACCTGGAACAAGTTGCTTAGTTTCTCTGAGCCTACCTTTCCTCATCCGAAAAACGATGATAAAACCAGTAACGAGCAGATGGGACTGGCGTGAAAGTTGTGCAAGCGAGCACATGAAGCACTTAGAACTGTTGTAGGCAAGTGGAGGCCTCTCAACATAGGGCAATTTATTATTTTGATCATGGGTTTCACAAGATCGAGTGTCCCTGTGACCAAAAGCACCTTACCTTATCTGAGTGTCATCCCAGTGAGCAGGGACATGGCTCTTTTGGTAGCGTTCATGAGGAAATGGCAGCCATATCCAAGGGAGGCCACTAGTCCAACACATAGAGCACATGCGAGCCGCTGTGCTTCATGAGTGAGGCCCGACCGACGAGAAGGCTGCACGCAAAACCACGTGTGGCAGAAACAACGCTGGAGGGTCCCCCAGGAAGGTGCTACCTTGGAAGTGGGCATCCTGTCTGCTGGCTTTATTTTTATTTGGTATGTATTTTGGAATAATAGGTTCACAGGAAACACACACACACATGCACGCACACACTCTGGACAAGGTCCTGCATATTCTCTGTGCCAGCTTCCCCAAATAATAGGAGTGCCCTGCCTAAATATAACACAGTATCAAAACCAGAAGACTGGCATTGGTAGTGGATGCTGATTGGCCAAGTTTTGCACTGACTTTTATGTGTGTGCACAATTGTGCACGGTTTTATCACCTGAATAGACCTGTGCAAACACCAACATAATCGAGATACAGAGCTGCTCTGTTCTTACAAGGGTCCCTCGTGCTGCCTGCCTTTGTGTAGCCACTTGCACCACCCCCACCCCTAAATCTGCTCTCCAGCTCCATACTTTCATTATATTAAGCTTACAGAAATGGAATCATAAGAGCATATAACCATTTGAGATCAGGGGTTTTGCTCAGCTCATTTCTCTTGAAATCTTTACAATAGTTTAGTCCTTGTTTACTGCTATGTAACATTCCATGGCACGGCTGCACCAAAGTTTGTTGAATTAATTCTCCTGCTGAAGGGCTTTTGGGCTGTTAGCAGTTTGAGGCTATGAATGAGGCTGCTCTGAACACTCACATATAGGTTTTGTGTGCGCATAGATTTTGCATCTCTGGGACAAACATCCTCGGGTGCAATCACTGGGCCATAGGGTTATGACATGGTTAGTCTCATGAGGAATTGCCAACCTAATTTTTCCCAGTGGCTGAACCATTTTACTTTCTTACCGAGCTACTTCATGTCCTCCAAGTGCATGGTGTTATCACTGTGTTTAGTGTAGCCATTCTCACTGGAGTGCTGCGGAATCCACGGTTTTTCATTCATGTTTCCGTGATGGTTAGTGATGCTGCACAGCTTTTTGCCTGCTTGTCCCATTTGGTGAAAAGTCTGGTTAGTTTTTTACCCAGTGCTCGATTGCTCGATAGTTGGCTCCAGGTGCAGTCCTTGGCTTGTGTGTAGAAGTCACATGTCAGTATCTCAAATGATGTCCCCGTCTCCCCACACTCTGGGCTGTGCTCTACTCGAGTGCCGCACGGGGCTGGAATGCATATAGTGGTTTGCCCTTTGGTGTGTGCTTCTGAGCACAGACAAGGGACCCTCATGTTAAACATATATTATGTGACCCCACCATCCTAGCAACTGATGAGCCCAGGGCCATTGGGATCTGAAAGTCTTGCCAACCCAAGCCCAGTGCTGCAAGTCTGTGACCACTGGGCATTCCCAGTCTCCCACAAGCCTCCATTAGCTGACGCTGTCTGTTTGGTGACTTTGCTCTCTGGGAGTTTGGTGGGCCTGGATCCAGACACTGCACTGAATCCCATGTGACTTGGCTGCACCTTCACCCCACTCAGAGCCTCTGCTTTTCTTTTTCTTTCCTCAGGGTGCTTCCTCAGCTCCCTTTTAATGCTGCACAAAATCGAGATGTTTAGTAGTTCCTGTAGCCATGACTTGATCAGAGTCTGGACTCAGATGCCTGGACTCTCATACCAGTGCCTCTTCAATCAAATGTTCTTTGGGGCACTGACTTTGCTGACCAAATTCTCCCCAGCTCCAGCCACTTTCAACTGTACCTTCTGTCTGCAGCTAAGGTCCCCCAAGACCATGGCCAACTCCACCTGACCTGGCACCACAGCCTTGGGAAAATTCAGGGCACAGTAGGCAAGTGAGGATGGTTGGAACAATGTCAAGAATGAAGCATGTTTTGGGAGGGGAAGCTAGAGGAAGGCCATGGTAGATTTCAACAGCTTTGTATGCTCTGGGCAGAAAATCCAAGGAGCTGGGGGAGCTTTTAAAGCAGAAGATGAGAATGGCCAGATTAATTTTACTCCAGCAAATAATCAGCCACCCAATATCTACTGAGTACCTGTTATGTATCAGATAAGAGTTACCTGGAGATGGATAATAAATACTGAATGATTTCAGGGATATGAATTGTTAGTACTGTGGAATGTAATAAAATGAAAATAAAGCTTTGATCTTGTAGCCTTGCCATCTAACCTAATATGGAAACCAAATTTGACATACAAAATTATATTCATAAACACTTTGGTAACCGAGTAATTGAAAATGGTCAGTGTGGAGTAGCTTTCAAGAGACTTGAGGATTCCAGTGGCAAGAGGGGCAGCATGGAATCCAGGAGCAGGGCAACCTGGAGAGTGGGCAGCAGGGCAGAGTGCAGAGCTGGTGGCTCAGGAACTTGACAGTGCACCAGGGGACAGAGAATCAATCAGCAGACAGCAAGGCTCACTTGGCACCCAGCATACTCCTGGGATTCTTTGATGCAATGATAATGTCAGAATATAAAAGAGTGTTGGAATGTTTGAATAGAAACTAAGAGTCGGGGCCTTCTGGGTGGTAAGTCCAGCCCAGGGTAAGACACAGCTGTGCGTTACTGACTCTTTTATAAAGACATATGAGTCATCCCTGCAAGTTAGAGAGCATGAACATGTCCTCCTCTCCAAAAGCATCCCAGAACCATAAACCAAATAACCACCTCTCCTGATGAGGCATTAGAATAATCTTAGTGGTGTTGAAGGACTGGAAGGGCTCGAAGAGTCTCTGCCGATCAGTTCAGCAGATCCACATGGCTTGCTATGGATCTGCCCTCTAGGGAGGGCACGGCTGAAAACCCCGGCTAGCTGTCCCCGTTTTGGGATGGCTTTCCCTGCCCCCTTCACTGCCTAACCCAGCCTTCTTAATTCAGATTTAGCCTTAGGCTTTCCTTCTGAGTCTATTTTTCTCCCTTAAAGCTCTTGATTACTTCCCTCCCATGTTTCTTGGCATGAATGTTTTGGTTGAGATATCATGAAGATATTTATCATTGTAATTATATGTGTGTTGAGCAATAAATGATGTTAATTATTTAACATGCATGGTTCACAAGTAATCAAACAATACTTCGAGTTAGGTTGTGGGCCAGCAAAACTTTCTATAATAGGTCTGATACTGAATGGCTAGGGCTGGTGGGCCCTACAATCCATTGCAAACACTTAACTCTGTGGTAATAGTGAGGAAGAGCCATAGATAGTGTGCCGGGCATGGCTGTGTCCCAATAAAACTTTATTTTATAAAGGCTGCAAGTCACATTTGGCTATGGGCTGTCCTCTGCTGAATCCTGCTCTAGATTTTACTTTTGTGACTTTTTCTTGACCTACAGCATTTTATATGGTGAATTTGGCCTCTTTGATTGTTATATTCTGCATCATGCATTCTGATAGCTTGTTTGGTTAAAGTCACCAAAAGCTTGTAGATTTTTTGGGACCTTAGGAAAACATACTGGCATACAAACTGTTTCATAGACAGATAAAGTTTCTCCTCTCTGGGCTGAAATTAGGGCCCTTTCTTCCTCCTTCTCCTCCCTCCCTTCTCTTTTTTTTCTCTCTAGCCCTCTAAATAGTGGGATTGAACCCAGGGCCTTTGCACATTACCAGCCCCTTTAACAAATTTTTATATTTTGAAACAAGGCCTCAAATTTTCATATTTTGAGCCGGGTTCAAACTTGTGAACTTCCTGCCTCAGCTTCCCAGAGTATTAAGATTATTGGAGGATGTCACCACACTCAGCTAGCAATTCCTGCTTCTTGAAAGTGACCAGAATCAACATCCTTAATGTGCTTTAGGATTATCTGGGAGGAGAGGTCAAGAAATTCATATTTTCCCCAAATTTCAGTATAGGCCCTAAACTTGAAACCTAGCTTCTATGATTCATCTTAAACAACTCTTCCCAACATGGCCTCAGTTGCTCCACCTCTAAAATGGGTGTGGTGTATAAAAACTTCTCTTTGTGATACATGCCCTGGCGAATGGAGTCATTGCTGCTTCTTTGGCCAAACTGCTCTCCCATTCTCAGATTCTATATTAAAATGAGCAAAGGGCAGGAAATGCAAGTGAAGAGCAGGATTTAAAGGACAGGGACCCGGTGTTTCTAACACAGATTTTAATACTGAGGAACAAGCCAACAAGTATTGGTGAACCCCTTTTGGCTGAGGCTGAAAAGAGTCAATGCCACCCGGAGTTGGCAATGTGGCAGCCAACTGCACTACCTTGGCCGGTTTCCTCACCTGGTGGCTTTGCAGTACCTTCAGCTCCACAGACTGTGCCCAGCGAGCGTGTCCTGCCACAGCCGTGCTCCTGCCGCATGGCGCTGGGCACAGGGTTCAGCTGGCCCAAGACTGTCAAACTCACTTCAATGTTGGCCTCAGCTGGGCTTCATGCTTTCAGAAAAATTTCCCCCAGTGCCTTTCACTTGAGGTCCTTGGCAGCGAAGCCTCTCCCATTCTGCACGCCCAGCTCACTTAATGGGCACAAAGAAATGGGAGAAAGCTCAGGGAAAAAAGAAAACATAACAACTCAACTCAGTCTAAACCTTGGGAAATCTAACAAGGTCTGTATCCCTTTGAAAACTATACACAGACATTTCTGCTCGAAGTGAAACCATGCTTCTCACCGAGGGCTGGAGACAGCAAATGGAGCCTTAGTCATACACAGTTAGTTTCAAACTTATGTTGCTGCTTGCAGGGAGAAATCAATGTACAGTATATTAAAAACAATCACTGCGGCCCTTAAATGATCCAATAGTTTAGCTTTGAATGGATTCAAGCTAATGGGGGCTTTAATGGCTTCTGACAGATCATTCCATTGATCAAGGGGCATGTATTAAATACACTGCCTACTAAACTCTGTTTTGATTTTGAGAAAAGAAAACTAAACTTCCATAGTAAACAGGGCTTGATTGTTCGCGTTCACCAGGATCCCTCTCAGCCTGACCCTGGTTGGGAGCAGAGGCGGGAGGACAATGGGAATCCTATATACCTGGCTTGCCTCCTTCCCGACTCTAATCAAGGCGTAATCAAGTGGAAATCTCTGTCTGAAGAGTTGGGGGCCAGGGGGAAGGAGGGTGACCAGAGGTCCAGTTTTCTGTGTTGGATGAGTTACCAGCGGTAGCTTTTGCTGCTCTGAGAAATTGATTCATCCCTTGTGGGGCTCTGGGGTTGGTAGGTTAACTATGCTTGCTCCAAAGTGAAAACCTGAATCCCTCATTTGAAAGGAAAGCTGGGTTGTTCAGTGGGAGGCAGTCATTGTGCAAAGAAGCAAAGGATAGCATGGGCCCTCCACCTGCGAGAGGCTCCAGATCGTTTTATGAAGTGCCGGACAGACCTCTGCTCAGGTTTGGCATTTTTCACAGGGCTTACGGAATCTGAAAAAATGGAAGAGGAGACCTTAACATAATTCACTGTGACTATTCTTGTACAAGAGGCACTCTGGCTGCCTGTTGTGGCTTCAGGAGTGAGCTATGTGCCACTCCTGGATCAGACCTGCCTTGCCTCATCAGAAATGATAAGCATGCAAAAATTCTTCCATTACCCATGAAAGTCAAACCCTTCCATTGTGATTATTCATTGCACTCCCTGTCTCTCAGAACTACATAGGACTTGGGTGTTTACACCACCTCCCGTGCTGTCTCTTTTGGGTAAAGTCACAGAGGAAGTGGGATGGGCAAGTTTTTCCTCTGTGGCTTCTCCAGGTATGGGCCCTTCTTTCTCTACGTCTCAGCAGCTGGGAAAGGCAAGCAGGGTCCCTTCAAAACTGGCACCATGAAGGCAGTGATCATCTGTGGTCTTCATTTGACTTGTACCACCAAGCAAGCCCATATAAAGGAGCTTTGTGCCACAGCCACCAACCAAAAGGGTCAGAATTACTCTGAATATGTGGGGTCTTAAATGGCCTTGACCTTTTGTCCCCATTTTGGGGGCACAGTGCTGTCCCAGGCCAACACTTCCTATCTCTCAGCAGGAAGTTACTGCATTTACGGGTCAGAAACAGGGAAAACCTGAGTGCTCCAAGCACTTCATTTGTATGGATGCCATGTTTTGTTGCTGGCTTTTGTAAAATTGATGAATTTTGTCTAAAGGCAAGTGCAGACAGGCAAACAGATCTGTATCTGCTGTGATCCATTTAGCCTGACACACATATGCAGAGGAACTATTTTACCTCGATTCTTTCAGGACTGATGAAAAGTAAATGCGAACAAAGTCATGAACTGCATCATTGGAAAGGAATCACTGAATCTAATGCTGGAAGTTAATTAATGCTTCCCTCCCCTTGAAATAGACTGACCCTACTACTTAGACATTCAGAGTCAATAAACAATTGTTGTACACAGATCATCCATTAGAAGGTGATGGCAAGAATTTTTTAAGCAAATCTAAAATAGTAAAGGGTGACCTAATCCTGCTGTACTAATGGGAGTACTAAGGAACCATTTTTCATAGTATCTTATTTATAAAAAGTTCCAGGCCATCTGCCTAGGAAAAAACCAGAAGCTGTGAAGAGCAAATGGGATAATACATGCTGGTAACACAGCTAAACCACAGCTGTCTGTAGTGTTTTTTTTTTTTTTTGGGTGACCATCCAGTATTTCAGATGAGATATCACTGATCATAATAATAGTTTATATGTATTGAGTGATTAGTGATTACTAATTACCAGGTATGACATGAATCACTTCACATGCATGATCATGGGGGAGAGAGCAATCCGATAAGTGAGGAAGGTGCTAATATCTTCAGTGTGTCAATCACAGCTGGAGCACAGAGGGGTTAAGCCATTTGCCCAACTCACAAAGCTCCGACTCTGATCACAGGAAACTGAGTTATGTTCACCAGGCGCTGTTAGAGGCCGCTATATGCACATTAACGTACCGAATCTCCACAATCTCCTTAGGTGACAGTTTACATGACTAAGAAGAAATAGTGGCTTTCTTATATGGGAATCACATTACTTAGGCTTTGTGGACAATTTTCTACAGAAAGGTTAGAGGATTCCAAGTTTGAGCCTAGTTTGGGCAGCTTAGCGAGACAATGCTTCAAAATTTAAAAAAAATGTGGGGGGCTGGGGATGGAGCTCAGTGTGAAGGCCCTGGGTTCAAGTCCACACATAAACACACAAAGGAAGAAAACAAAACAAAAGAACACTGAGGTTTGAAGGGGTGGTAGCCGTAGAGTCACACAGAGAACCAGGACAAACCTAGGAAGTCTGCAGCCAGAAGCCTCTGTTGTCACCCAGGAATCAGATTTGAGAAATCTGCTGAGAGTTTGGCTCAGCAGCTTAAGCGCCTGTCTGGCAGGCGCAAGGCTGTGAGTTCGATCCCCAGTGCCACAAAAAAAAAAAAAAAAAAAAAAAGATTTGAGAAATCTGATGAATATTAACAAAAGACACTGGGGCAGGTACATTTTTATTGCAGAATCATTTAGGCCAAATATCAGAAGGAACATGCTTCTCTGTAAGTGACTGGAAATGGAAACTGAGAATGCGGATGGACAGGATGACTATGGAGGGGCAGCAAGCAGTCTGGCGGGGGGCAGCGGGTGGGGGATACTCTTGCCTTCTCCTGGTTCATAAGTCAGAAACAAGAAACAGGCCCTTCCCTGGAGGTCCGAAATATATAAGGGTATCTCAGGCGAGTGAGAGAGCCAGCGTGTCTTCCTTCCCCTGACAACCACTGACGCGTGCTTCCCAAACGCAGCTGCAGCCCAGGCCGCCCTTGTCGCCCTACAGGAAGTCATTATTGATGGGCTCTTCTCCTGCCATCCCCACCCTGTCCCCTAAAAGCTGCAGGCTTCCCCTCCGCTGCAGTCATTACAGCACGCCTGTGCCTTCCCGCCCCCTTTATGGTTGTCAAATTGATTTCACCACCGCGGTACCTATGGCTCCCAATGAAACTTAATTAAAAATACCATTTAATCACAAAGTAACAAAGGCAAACTGGATAAACGGCATTACCACTTCAGCGCATTTTAATCCTCACTGCTTTGCTCCAACTGGATCTGTTTGAATGAGAATTGCCTTTTCAAATCAGAATCCCCTTGTCTTCCATGTGCTTGCCTCTGACAGATCTCCAAAACAAACAGCATTTAGCATGGCACGGATCCAAATGTATGCAATTTGCCCAGTGGTAAAAATCAGCCTTAACTAGAGCAAAAAAAAAAAAAAAAAAAGTTACATTTGAAAATACCTGCCCTGAAAACACACACTCTCCTACTTAGCGTGGGGCATCCATTAAGCAGAGCCTATGGAATCTCATTTCCAGCATCCCTCGATTCAGTTAGTGATGGATTTAGAAGCTTATTACTGAAATTGTGTCACAAATGATGCCATGACCCTGCTCTTTTCTGTCTAGAAAACTCTCTCAGGCTGCAGGGTGCTGGCGAGAGTGAGGAGTGGATGTGGCGGTGGCGAGTGGGTGCTGCTTAGTGTGAACTCTGCGAGCAGGAGGTTACTGCAGGGCCTTTCAGGCCAGCAGCCCTGCCGGGGTGGGGTGTGGGGTGTGGAATCCCCAACGGAAAGAGGCTCCTTTGGACTCAGTCCTCTGCTCCCTTAGAAACCCTGGAATCCAGGTAGTAGTCACAGCAATGGTCCAAAGTTTAAAAATATGCTTCAAGTTGTTCCTTGCTCTCCCTGTGGAGAGCCTGTTTCTTAGGGTGGGTGAAAGAAAACTCAGACACTGCTTATGCCCATCTTTTCTCCAGCTGCCTCTCCAGTGTTTCTCCTTATTTTCTCCGCCTGGGCCATCAGGGCTCTTTTTCTTCCTGGAGCACTTCCCTGCCTCAGGACCCCGTGTCAGTGTCTCCTCTCCTGGAAAGCTCTTCCCTACACCCCACTCCCCAGCTGGCTGGCCTGCCACCTTCCTTGGATATTGGACACACACTGATTCCTCTCTCCTCCAGCCAGGTGGCCTCCTACCTGGCACGTAGGACTGTCTGGAATGATCTCGTCCTTTATTCTCTGGCTTACAGCCTGTCTCCTGCCGTAGTGTTAAGTTCCTACTGCCATCATGACATATCCTTGACCCTGCAGGAGCCTGGGAGCCCCTGGAAGGCAGAGATTTGTCTCTGGGTCCCAAGGGTCATCACAGCGCTAAGATGTCCAGAAAAAAGGAAGGTCAGTTGTACTTAGGTACCAAGAGGTCTCTCAGATCACTTTTCTCAAGATAGCAGGGACCCGAGACCAGGGCAACCTGGCAGAAAAGCAGGCAGGGGTTGGGGCTGACGAAAGGTAATCCAGGGCTGGGCTTTCCCTCTCCTCTCATCTCGACAGCTGTTGGGGACCTCTGGGCCCATGTTCCCAGGAGAGTCCTGTCCAGCTCACTAGGGGAATCAGGCCTTCCTACAGCCCAGGAACTGGCAGTCACTGCCCTGCCAGGTGCCTTTCCATTGTCTCTTACCTTCTGTCCTTTTAGCCATATGCAACCCCATTGGGGAGTGTGTAACCCTCAGGCACACTGAACTCATGGTAACTGAGAGCCACCATTTCTTCTGAAAAATGTGACTTTGCCTTTCAGTTTCATTTAAGGAAGAGGCTCCTCCAATTCCATTGTCCATCACTTGGCTGCACCTGAGAATTTCCTCTACTCACCTGGGCCCCATCCACACCAGCAAAGCAGGTCCATCAAGGAGGAAAGTGCAGAATCTCACTCGCTTGGTTTCTTGTTCTTAGTATCTTTATTATACACGAATGTTTAAGGATGCACATGGCATTAGTACAAGCAGTTCACAAGTACAGTTCAGCAAGGGTACACAGAGATTGGGGTGAGCACTAAACATTACTCATTTCTCCTTCAGGGGTGCAAACAAGGTCTGCAGAACTCCAGCACAGAGGTGTAACACAGGTCAGGTCCACAGTAAGTGGTAACGGGGAGCCACGGGGTCTGCTGCAAACCATTGAGGGCCACAGCCTGCTTCTGAGCCGGAAGACACCGCTTAGCATGTTGCCATGCTAGGATGGAGGTCTGGGACCACTGGCTGCTCTGAGTTCTAAAGTGAACAGAGGCATTTAAATTTGATGTGAAATCTCTCAATTTAGAAAGATTAATACCTAATGAACTATAACAAAGAACAGACATTGTGGGAGCCAAACAGAACACAGGGTTGGACAGCCCAGGGTAGGAGGCCTAGCCTGTGACTTCTGTATACTACATACTCTTTACCTACATTATTTTATTTAATCTGTCCGTACCCTGTGAGGTAGTACTTCACCTCTCCTTCACTGAGGAGGAAATCAAGGCTCGGAGACATGAAAGAAGGAATGTAAGGCCTAAGAAATTTAAGTCGCAGCATGATAAAACCGGACTGCTTTGAGAATATGACTTTTTGCAGCCGGTGAGATTCTGATGGCAGGAAAAAGTGCACTGGAAGCGCCTCTCCATGCGAGAGATCCCCAGCTTCTCAGCAGTGACAAGAGAAGGTAGTGGGCTGAGAAGAGGGGCTCGTGATTCTCACACATTCTGGGGACACCAAATGGCAGGAGCCAAGGTAGACAATGACAGTTGTGTTGATGGTGCCATGAAACAAAACCAGCAGAGAGGTGGAGGAAGAGGAAAGGGTCCACTTCCTGCTCATCACTGGCATATAACGATGCCAGATTTGCTGGGTATTTAATGCTGTGCCACAAAGTATTCGAAGTATGCAGCTAGACTGCTTAATCTTCATCGAAGTGGGTGGTTCCTTCAGCATGCTGAAGAGGAAACTGAGGCATAGGAACTCGCTAAGGTTGAACAGTTCCTGGGCATCTCAGTCCAGGTACTCTGAAACTGGAGCTCTGGTTTCGTCTCCATTCTGCATGGTCTTTTTGGTTCTAATGTCATTGGGAGGGGGCGCTGGGGTTCTTCAAACCTCACTGCCACAGTCATTATCTAAGAAGGGGGAAATTATAGAAAAAACTGTCCTGTGCCGGTTAAGCGTGAAGCAGTGTAAGCAAGGCTAGGTCTCTGTCCCTGTCACTAGATCAGGGACACTCCTTGAAGATAGGCTGTCAGCTGTTTTGTTAGCGCCTCCCCCTTCCTGGGCGCAGGGCTCCCAGGGCAGGATTTGACTGAGCTCTGTCTCAGAGACAGTAAAGCGGCCACTCTTCAGGGAGTCACTGCTCTCTAACTGCTTTCTCTTATGGGAAGAAGAGCTACAGGGCATTAGAAAAGGGAATGTCTGCTCCCTGACTTTTTATAGACATCTCATCCAAGAGGACTTCCCAAAGTGACAAACGTGCCACAGCTGCACAGTCCACAGGAGCAGTCACTGGCCACGTGTGGCTGTTAAACACCTGAATGTGCTCAGGCCATGTGAGGAAATGAACTTTTAATTAAAATTAAAACTGGATTTAAATTAGAGTAGCCATAACTAGCTGGGGACACCACATCAGATGCCACAGGTACAACAGGACAAGGGGGTGGGGCTGGGATGATGTCGCGAAGCTGTCGCCCCGGTTACTGAGTCCACTCTGACTCTGAGGGGGTTGATGAAGTGGGGAGGAGGTGAGGTTTTATCACAGGGCTGGGCCCCTGGGGGCTGAAAGACTCCCATGAATTAATCTGAGTGGGTACAGTTATTCGGGGGGGAAGTTCCTAAATCAGACTGTGTCATTTTTTAACACTTTAATCCTCAAGGGCACCATTCCCTAGCTGTTTTGAACTGGGACCCAGGTACAACCTAAGGGCTAAGCAAAGTCTACATAGCCTTCGCCCAAGGTTGGAGAAAAAAAGAGTCAGGTATCTTTCTCTCTCCACCTAAGACTTGTGCTCCTTCTAGAGTTTTGTTCCCACAAGCTGACCTCTGAGTTCTGAAACAATATCTGTGAGATCGAAGGGCAGAGGCATCGAGGGGTCATCCTTCTCCCAGTAGGGTTGACACTCTGGTTTCTGATCCCTTGGTAAAGATCGGGCAATTCGGGACTGGCACCTGGAAGCATAAGAAGAGGTAATTAATCCATTGGGGAAAAAGTCTAGAAGAGCCAAGCTCATGGAAAACTTAAAGACCAATATTGAAAAATGCTCCCAAAACAGCCGTCTCTGTTGAAGGTCATGATGAGACAGGAAGAGTGAGTTGCAAGGCAGAAGGCGGGCGTTTGTAAGAAGGAAGAATTGTTCCTTATCGTGCTGGGCCATTTTTTTTTTTCCTTTTCGATTCCCAAGTTTATATTATCTCAAGTGACTTCGAAAAAGCCAATCATCAGGGAAATTCAGTTACTCTGCCTTTAAAATGGTGAATTATTTTTTTCATTATCTCAACTGTTATTTAAAGTGTGTGATTAAGCCATTATCAGATTTAAATGTTTGTGGGATTTCAATGTATTACTAGATTACTGGGAAAGATTAAATTGAATTTACTGTATTAAAACATCCAAGAATAGATTAAACAATATTACAGACTGGGATTGACTTTGGAGATTCTGGAGATTTACAAGTGTCCCAGCTTGCTGTGCTCAGGAAAAGGCACTCCAAGGAGAGACCGGTTTATAAGGATATATGCAAATAGAGGTTAATAATCATTTCCACTGATGAATAGGTGGGGGAAACTTCCACAAAATTAAATTAAGAGGCTAGCAAGAGTTAGTCCCTAAGGAAAACACTTAAATCATGGTTTTTATTAAATGGATTATTCATCAATAGTAGAGAAATTAATTATCATACGCAGTTAAATTATAGCCTCATAGGAAAAAAGTTGGGAAAACATCATCACACCTTGACGGGGATCTACCTCTCAGAGTCTAGTTTATTTAAAATCGGACTGGGAAAGCTTAGTGGCTTTAGTTTATTTACCTGAAAAAGGAGAATTGAAGAAAAGGAAATAAATTGCAATAAGGAATGAATAATTTCTTTACTCTCTCAGAAAAAGAGCATGGCAGTCAAAGTGTGTTAAGTGTGTCTACCCAAACCAAATGCTATGACCACATTTGGAGGGGTCAAACAGCTGCCCCTACCTTGGCCTTTTCTGAACCTTGCTCTAGATCAATTAAAAAGTGGTCATACCCACACTCCATCCTGTGACTGCATAGGAATGAAGAGATCAAAGAATGGGATAGCCTAGCCCCACTCTACGTCTGATGGTAGAGAAGGTTCCTAACTAAAAGACATTGCCTTCTCTGGGGAATTATTAATGGTGAGGGGATCCCCAGGGGAAAACATACTTCAACTTTACACCTATTTTCGCATGTGGTTAATTGCTATACCGGCATCCTCTGCACTCAATCCGTCGTACATTACATATAACATTCCAATATATCTTCAGCTCTCCGCATCAGGCCCTGATAATAGCGTCTGTTAACATGCACTAAGTACTATTATGTAGCACATCACTTCATAAATAATAAGATTAGCTGACCTCAGGGCCTCAAGAAGAGTAATGTGTTTAAATGTTCTCATTATTTATTTAAAACAAGAATTAAAGCAACAGAAGCTGCTTCTGACAATCCTCTTAGCATAAATATTAAACTGTTTGCACTGATAAGCACGCATAGACTGAGGGACAGAGGGCGAGTTCTGCAGTCGACTTCACAATAGGTGTTGGGGACCACGCCGAGTGCTGGCCTCGCTCAGGGTGTATCTCCATAGTTCTTGTGACAGTCTCTAAATCACTTGAAAGAGATGAGGGGGGAAATTAATATTCAAGAGAAGCTGCGACTAATTACAAAAGAACTATGCAAGGCTTTTTAAATTGTGCTTTCTCTCTGCCTCAGAATTGTAGAGTGATGGTCAATTTACTGGCTAGGGAAAGTTATTCCAAATTGAGCATTTCAATCTCACAGTGGGTAAATTATCCGTGCACACATTATCCTGCTTGGCAGATTAAAGGGCTATGATAAGTGTCGATCCACCTAGAATATCATAAGGTGTGCAAAAAGTCAATAGAGATGCTTTTTCACCTGTCAAATGGTTTTGCCTCCTCACTTTGACAAAGTATGAAAAACATTAAAACCTGCAGCAGAGGTCTGCTTGTGCCATGTTGTACAAGTTTCCCAAAGGCACTGGTTTTGCTTTTGGGAAAGCTGTTCCCCAGCTGTCTGTCACATTCTTTGCATCAAAGAATGGCTGGGGTGTGGGCTACCTTTACCTTTGCAGATCCTAGTTGTATGTCTTTGTTGCCTCCATCTGGGCTGGAATAAGAACCCTTTGTTGCATTTCTTCAGGGCAATTTCAAAACTGTTTTAAAGTTCTTCCTCTAATGCCCAGTGTGTCCCGCCAATTTCCAAATGCCAGTGAAAGAGTCCAGCAGAGGGCTCATTGTTTCAGGTGATGTATTTATTTACTGATGGGAAAGGACAGACACCCCCAGCTCCAATTATGCTATTTGTTTCAGAATCATGGCAGACCATGGAACAAGAAAAGAAAGGGTTTAAAATGACTTAAAGGAATGATGCTCTTTAGGTTTTGATTTCTCTTGCTCAAATCACTTGTTCTGCCTTCTAAGATCTCACTGTCCTGACATGGGAAAGTAGATCAATCATAGGTTGTGTGTTCTCTGGAATCCTAGAAGGATATGGCATCTGGGCCAAGTTTCTTTACCTCACTGAGCCTTGGCTTCTTGTCTGTCAAGTGGGTATAATAATAATGATGATGACAACAACAATACAGTATATCCCCTTATTCCGTGGTTTTGCTTTGTGTGGCTTCAGTTATCCACAACCAAACATAGTCTGAAAATTTTAAATGGAAAATTTTAGAAGTAAACAGTTTGTAAATTTTAAATTGTGTGCTAAGTAGCATAATGAGATCTTGTGCCATCCAGTTTCATTCTGCACAGGATGTGGGTCATTCCTTTGTCCAGTGTAATCATGTTGTATATGCTACCCACCCAGAATTATCATAGTTTTATGATCTAAAGTCACTTGAAGGAGATGGTCCTCCTTTTGATGCTATGTCAGAAGGCAAACAATAGCCTAAGGCTGACTGTAGTAGGCATTTGTTGTCTTGTATTTATTCCCTCCGTCCCCTTCAACAGATTCTAACTTTCCTGTGGGGAATCCATCCCTTTCCCATGCTTAGACATGTGTTCTAGGTTCCGCATCTAAGGCCAGCAGAGAGTCTTGACTGGCATAAGCTAAGCATATCCCCCTCTTCAAGATATAGTCATTGTTTCTACCATGCACCAAGAAGCAGGGGTCTGGATGATACTGCTGGAATAGCTACATCAGTCCTTACTGCCTGAGGTTTTTCTGTCACTTGCAACACAAAGATTTCTAGCTGATATGTGGCCATGCTTCCTACTTCTCCATTATTTCCACCTTTTACAACACCCATGGCCATGGCCCTGCTGTGCATTTGGTGCATTTCCAATACAATGTAACGTGTGTAGACTAACTGATTCTGAGAGCATGAGAACAATGGCCTTTGTCTTGGGTTTAAATTGTATTTCCAGTTAGTTCAATGCCAGTGTTACACTCAATAGCCTTTGCAGGAAATAAACTAGTTTTTATAACCAGCTGGAGACTCTTTCTGCAAAATGTTGAAGAGTCTCCAGCTTAGTATCATTCTCCAGTCCGACTAAGCCCTGCCAAACAATAAGAAACAAGGTGGAAAGGGGAAGCTATAATTTTCTTATTGTTTAGCAGGGCTTAATCGGACTGGAAAACCCAATTTTTTGGATACTTCTAGGATTAGCCACATGGCAAATGCTATCATTTTCATGAAGGAAGTATGTCCTTTCCAAATGTATATTATTTCAATTCCAAGGACTCCATAAGCCCCCCACCCAATGTTTACTACTTAGGACCAGTTCTCCTTGAATAACCTAGTGACAGAACAGAAGTGACTGAGAGGTGTCATACTGGTTGCTCTGTTAGCAGATTGTCCAGAGGTCCCCCTGGCCTCCACCCCAAGGTGTAACTCATACAGGGTCTCACTGCCTACTGATTTCCCCCAGGGCTGCACTTACATTTGGATGATCAAGATTGCAGCTACATTAGTGGACATTGGTCGCCATGCTAAAATTAACCACTTTAGCTAAAGTGTGTGTTAATTATGGGTATGCAAGCAGTCAATAAAAGGTTAATGCAAAAGTCAAAGGATAAATTTCTTCCCTTATTGCATCACTTCACAGACTAAATGACTAACATTATACTTTGTGTTTTTAATCAATAGGTTTTACAGTAATGTGCTGGTCATTGATTTTAAGAAAACACATACAGTCTTCTTCCTTGTCCCTAAATTTTGCAACAGATAAAGAAGGACAGGTAACATTTCCATTACTTTTGAGGTAATGATAATGATTTCAGGAGAAATGGTTTGTGCTAACAGATTCATTGGGATAAATAAGCTTAAAAAACTCTCTCTCTCTCTCTCTCTCTCTCTCTCTCACTCTCTTTCTTTCTCGAACTTCATGGAGAAATATTATTGATTACCAAGCACAGGGCAAAAAAGAGCATAGGCGAAACCCCCCCCCTCCCGCCAAAACAAAACAAAACAAAACAAAAAAAAATCCCAAAGAGAGGTTTCCTTACTAATGAAGAAGAGAGAAACTCCTGTTAAAAATAACAATTATATCTTGTATATTGCTCAAATGTCCTGAAGAATTTCAATACACACTGCCACTTTGTTTGACTTTCACAATGACCTGAGAGAGATGGCTGAGACTGGTGTTTGCATCCTCTTTATGTATGAGGACAGCCTTACCCAAGGTTCATCCGAAAGTCAGAGAAAGTCAGGGCAGGGCTAGACCCTGGCTGGCTGGCTGACTGCCTTTCCATTTCATTCCATCCTTTTCATGGATTTCCATTTGGATTAAAATAGAAGTTATCCATTGAGTATTTAGCTGCTCATGCCAAATTTAGATCTTTAAGAGATTCTATACAATTTTGGGAGGAGGAACAAAATGTTTTTATTTCTAGAAGGATTACTATTGCAGCAAATGACTGACAAAACTTATTTTTCTTCTTTTAAGTCTAATGACTTTGAGGTCTTAGAAGTGCTTATTATCTGTAGAAATGAAAGATACCTGTTTATCTTTTAAGGGCTTCTTTGTATCACCTTGAGAAAAGTATCTCAATCTTTCAGTTTCCTCAGCTGTGACATAAAGTTCATGCTCTTCTGCTTCCCCAGGTTATGTAAAGATCAAATAATGTACATGAAAGGCTTGCAAAATATGTGAAGTACCACAGAAATATATGATTGTATATATGCCTTTTCCTACTTTTAGAAACACAGCTGATCATGTTATGTTATAAGTAAAAATGAAATGTCATACTTCTAAAGGTGAGACCAATTAAACCAACAGCTTCATCAGAAAATACCCAATGACCAAAAAAGTACATTCTTGAATTCAAATTTTTTTTTCCTGGAATTTTCATCTACAGTGAGGAGTTGACAGTCACACAGAGGTTTGTCGGTTTTAGCCTATCAGCCATAGCAGAACACAATTCTTTCAAAAGCAACACAAAGCCAGTCTCAAGGCTTACAAGGCCTCAGGTAGAAAACACTGGTGTAACCTCACATCTGCACTAACCTATAAACCCAAGTGCTAGCGTCAGCATGAAAAAGAAGTAGGAAATGATGTAAAAGGAGCACCAACTCCCTCAAGAATTTATGCTTTGGAGAGAGCATAAGAGCAATACGGCACCCAAATGCTCTCTGCTCACTCAGCTGCTCTGGGCCACGGGAGTCACAGCATCTCTCACAGCGATCCCAGCATCTGAAGATGTATTTTTCATCTACCATAGTTATCTGAATCCCAATAGTACTTTATACACAATTGGAGGGATTTTCAGTGCAATTGTGACTCTCCATGTTATCTGTTGTAAACACTTCATTTAAAATCGCACCTCAAAGAGCTGTTCTACTGTATCGCTTTCCAAAGTCCCTACTATGCTTTGCTCTAAATAATCTGTTTTAGTCACCGATGAGAAAAGTATGCAGTCCAGTTTATAATAATCTCACCTGCATCTTCTGAAAAGAAAAGAATGAGTTAGTATATAATTTATCTTCCTGGACTTCTAATACTGCTATTATGGTATACGGAAAACTTCACAAATAGTCGCTCCACTTGGTGTGTGTTTGTATGTGTGTCTGTCTGTCTGTCTGTCTTTCTTTCTTTCTTTCTTTCTTTTTCCTTCTGTTTTTTGTTTTTTAAAGACAGGGTCTCATTACATAGTGCAGGTTGGCCTTGAACTTGCAAGGTAGCCCGGGCTACCCTTAGACTCATGATCCTCCTGGCTTCAGCCTCCCATGTGCATGGATTACAGGCATATGCCACCACACCCGGCATATAGCCACCCAACCTGAAACTATCATAATGGTCTCTACCTGACAAATGTGGTTTTACAAAACCAGCTTGGCAAATTTGTGTAACTCAGTTTACCTAATTCAGAACAACTTAGCAAAATCAATTCCAAAGTGAGTTTCAACAAAGGTATGTTTATTCTCTCTGTGAAAAGCTTTTAACCTCTTTCCTCTCCCCCATATGTTAACATTTTCAGATCAGTAAAGCCAACACGACTCAGAGAGTAAGGAAAAACTTATCTACAAGTCAGCCCTTTTTTAGGGTGGGGGGAATTGATACTTTTTTTTTTTTAACCAAGTAGTACTTTTCAACCATGACCCTTGAGAAACTGGGCTTAACTTCTAGTCATACACAAATTTACTTTTGATCCTCATACTTCAGTGAGAAGTCCAATATAAGGCAGCTATTTAAGAACCTTACACATGACTACCAAATTATTTTGAACACCAGGACAATGCCATTGAGCCACGTGGATAACTGGACATTTTCCAGGAAATTGTTATGACATTCAGCATGGATAGCCCTGCCGCTTGTACCTTCCTTTACCAGGTGATCAGGATATCAATAGAGGAACTACTGTACTGTCCTGCTCATGCTAAGGAAATTCTAAGGGTGAAGTCAAGCAGTTGTATTTAGCTTGTGTTCTCTACATTTGTTGAAACTCAAAAGGCATCTCCTAAATCAACAACAGTCGTCATAGTTCCCAATCTTATCCTTAGCAACTAACCTATAATAATTTCTCTGACTTATATCAAGGTTTTTCTGGTGTTGCTGTTGTTGTTTTAGATGAAAAAGAACATTTAGAGTTTGAACTTTGGATTCTAAGAAGAATTTCCTTTGATAAGGACTTTCTGCCCTCCTGGTATATGGAACCAGAGCTTCTTTCCTCTCTGAATCACTGCTGAGTTCCTTCGGCCTATGGCAAAGGCTCTACCGAGAAGAAAGGATGCTGGAGTGAGAACAAAGATGCTTATATAGTACTTCCAGAAGGTCAGGAGATGAAGAGACAATGGGTGCACAAGCATCTTGCTACACAAAAGTCGGGGACACTTTTCAATCATGGGATGGCTTAAACACATCTCTACTGTTTCTTGAGGAGTCTGGAGAAGCCAGACCCTTTTCCTTTCTACTTCCTGTACGTTGTGCTGTCTCTGCCAAGGCTCCTTTCTACTCATAGAATTATACTGTGTGGCCCTCACATCATTCCCTCACTGCTGTCCCTCTCCACCTGCCTTTGGAGGTTTATCAGACCTTTTGTTGCCATGGGAGATACTATAAAGTTATTCTATCTCATGCCATCGCTCTTTCAATGCCATTTCTCAGACCAAAAGAACACCAGTAACAATAATAATAAATAGTGAAGATAGTCAATAGCAAATACTGAGTGCCCTGTGAATATTTTTTATATAAATATTTATCCTTGAAGTGGAAATGGGCCCAGAAGAATAACTACCCTGTCCAAGTAAGTTTCCACAGCCGAACAAGAGATAGAGTCAGGATTCGGTGCCTAAATCGCTGGGTTCCAAATCTCAAGTTCTTTGTACTATACTGAAATACATATAAAAGGAAAATAATTTAGCTCTTGTTAACGATATGTTCCCAAAGGCACTCAGCCTCTCCAGGGGAGGGTCCTGAGAATTTTATTTTTCTAAGTGATTCCTAGGATCAAGCCAGTTGGTAAAAACACTGCACCATATTAATTTGTTTCACAGGTCCACAAAAATGCCAAAGCGGGGAGATGGTGGTGGGGACATAAGGGTATCTTTGGACTCATCTGCATTTCAGAGGAAACCAGAGCAGCAGCATCTTTTGTAGATCCACAAGTTGGCCCCGCCAGCAGGTGACTGGTGACCTCCCTGGGTCCAGTGCATTAACAGGTCTCCTGAAGTCCTGCCCCTTACTTAAGGGCCTCAGGCAGGCCCCTGGAACTGCTGAATATGTGAGACTGCTTGGCCCACCACTGGGGTGTAAATCCAGGAGGTTGAGAATAATTTTATCCCCAGCTTCATTTGTCGGCTTGTCAGTTACATAATGATAGTGATGAATAGGCTACCTTGACAGCTGAACATTTAGGAGCCGCTGACCTTTGATCTCTGGTCACATGATAGGGTCACCTGAAACTTGCATGACTTCTACCTGCTCAAGGGTAACAATATAAAGGTCAAACGGGCTGGCTGATTATATGTATCACGTCTGAGGTAGCTTGGTTGGAAGCTTTAAGAGAGGCCGGGTTGGGTTCCCCAGCACACAAAGCTAGGGAACCACTGCAGAAATGTGCTCAACAAAAGATATACAATTTCAAAGCAGTCTAGAGTAACTTTCCTTGCGAGGGAATAGAAAGAACTCATTATTTTTAAAGGGCAGCAATGAAAACAAACACTTTGCAAGAAAATATATTCTGCCAGTGACTCAGCCATTGGGAGGGAAAGCATGCAGGCGTATGACTTAATGAGTGATATTAATGCTATACCTGCAACATGGCAGAAGGTCCAACTGGATGCAATTACTGGAACAAAATCCCCACTCGGTAGTATCAAGCCCTCCTTTCAGTCACAGAATATGGTCTCTCTGCTGTCCTCTGTCAGCACGGTACCCCACAAAGGACCGTGATTGACAAAAGATAACCCTTTCCAAATTTCATGACTTCCCTGTTGCTTGAAACTCAAGTAAAGTCTGCATCGGACAGTCTCAAACTTCAGAAAGATTCCACAATAACTTACGATTAGAAATTCAAGGCTGTTGTGGTTTTTAGATGCATTATAACAGTTTTTTAAAAACATTTCTTCTTGCAAAGCTGAAGATTTCATGCCTTTTGACTATCTGGTTAAATTCCATTTATTCAGAATCAGATAATGGTAGTCATATGGATAATACAGATAACTATGAAAATAAAAGCTAAAAAGTCGGTGTCATTGATTTTCAGAAACTAGAAACTTCAAAACCAGTGGTAGAAGCAGACACTACAGAAAAATCTGATTTATACAAAGGGCCCATTTTTCTACAAAGGATTTTTCCCTGCAAAGTCAAAGACTGACAGACAGACTGCCATTGGAGCATAATCCACTTGTACTCCTGAGAGATGAGCAAAGCAAAGGACAATGGCTTCCAGAATAAAAGGCCAGCTGTTCTGACTTCGGGATGCTCATTTGAGTTGTAAGCTGTGAAATAAATTTGAGTTGATGGGTCCCCCATCTGCTCACCTGTCAGTCTATTTCCACTGCACTGCTGTTTTTAGAAATACTTTCGTGTAACCTGCTTAATTGGTGTTTAGATGCCAAGAAACCTCTCCCCAGTTTATTTTGACCTTATTTGAAACTTGAGGCTACTTGGGCCCTCACTTCTCTCCTCTTTTTAAGAGCATTCATTAATAGGTCAACAGCACTTACACTGGAAAACTCAATGGCATCCACTACCAAATACTGTGAGGCAGTTCAAATTCAATGCTGGAGAGAAAAAGGTGGGCTGAAATAAAAACGGCAGTGTTATTGAGGGCATGCCAGTCTTCCAATGGAGTTATGCTTTGCCCTGACTCAACAGGTGAGTGAGTGCAAGTCAAAATTCTTATATAAGGCCCTGTAGGATCTATGCTTTCCCCATCCTGGGTTCTCTCGCTGATCCCTGTGCACTTAGCTCCATTCACACTGGCTTATTGCCCTTCCGTGAACAGGTCAAGAACACTCGCAGAGTACTAGCACCTGTTGTTCCATCTACCTGGAGCTCTTCCTCCAAAATGTCCATGTGGCTCACTCCCTTACTCTTCCAGGTCAGTGTGTAAAAAGTATCAAGTCAGGAAGCCCTACGGCCACTCCGATCTAAAGTGATAGCCTTCCCCCTTCCCCTATTTTTCTCTGTTACATTTAGTGCCATCCAGTGTGTGTGTGTGTGTGTGTGTGTGTGTGTGTGTGTGTGGTCTGTGTGTGTGTCGGCTAGGCACCCTGAGGGCAGGAATTTCTGTCTGTTTTGCTCATTGCTATGTCCTCCAAGCCTAGGGCAGAGTTTGGCACATGGTAGCTGCAATAAATACTGTGGAATGCACTAATGATTGAAAGCGATTTGCCTCTGAACAGCACTTCTTCAAATGGAATGCATCTCCCTCTTGCCTAATATAACAATAATAAGTAAAAGTATAAGGCACAATCAAAATGGTGATCATTACTCACTGACAAGTTAGGATGACATGGTCGGGAGAATACTGGTCTGAGAATTCAAGACGTAGCTCTGCCACTATTTTACGCTGTGACTTTGGGCAAAACCTTGACTTTCTGGCTGTTGTTACTCAGACTTGTATAATTAGGGGTTGGATTAGACAACACCTGACTTTCTTCCCATATCTAAACAAATAAGGACATTTAAATATAAATACCGTGGTTTATCTCTACTTACATTATCTCATGTGATCCTCACTACTGGAATTGGAAAGAAAATCAGTTTTGGCGTCAAGGAAGTGTAAGTCTTGCTCCAGGTCACACAGCTAGTATGTCACATGGCTGGGACTAGAACTTAGAGCATTCTTTAGTCAACCTTTTTTCTACTGAACTGCACTTTTCTCTCAGCAGAAGTCAAAGTACCAGTAGTCACTGTCATTCTTGATTCAAAAACCATTTTTGCAGGCAAGTTCTAATTCCCTCAGAAGTAATGCAAGCATATCATAGGCTGCACATCTTTCAGGACACTATTCCTTCCGACCAAAGAGTCCACTGACTCTTTAAGCTGTTGTTTGATCCCCAGGCTAGAGATAATAAACTATTCCATTTGCCGTGAATATTTTTGGTTAAGAACAAAATTACACTTTAGTGCAGCCCTTCTGCAGAAGTCCATGCTATAGGATCAAGGTTGTGGTCCCTGAACTCCAAAGATGTCCTAAACACTCCAGTCTTAAACCCAGTCATACTCCTAGAAACCGAATGATAGTTTCCACAGCTAATATTTGGAAATCAACATTGCTCTTACCCATATAAATAGTTACACCACTGGGTCCAGTGACCAAGAGCAATGCCAACTCCATGTTATTTACTAAGAGCCCACTGACATCTGCACTGATAAAGTCAGAATCTGGGAAAAAGAATTTCTGTTACTGCTTTCAGTCTTCATTCACTCATTTGCTCAATAAATATTTACTAAGCATCAAGATATGGAGAGACAATAGTGCAGTAAACAAGGCCCTCGGTTTTGTGGAACTTGTTTGCTGTAGGCAGACAGTCAGATAATGTGTTTAGTTATAAGCTGCTAGCAAGAAGGACTAGAAGTAACAGTGGCTAAAGAAGATGAGCACTTTATCTTTATTTTACATTCAAAAAGTCTGAGGAGGTCACATAAAATCAGGCCATGAATGCCTGGGACCCAGGCTGCTCCATCTACCTTTCTGCTCTTGCCATCTTTGGCAGATGGCTGCCATTCATGAGGTTACCTTTGGTTCAAAGATACCCTGGCCACCATATCTGAGTCCCAGGGAAGGAGTGGAAGAAAGGGGAAGGGTAAAATATGATCTTACTCCCTCTTTTTAAGGAGGACAGTCAGCCACCTCCACCTTTGTCTCACTGACTAGAACTTAGTCACTGGGCTGCAAAGGATGGTGGGAGGTAGTTTTCAGTTGGACATATTGCCCTTTATTCCTGTCAAAATTGAGATTCTATGCTAAGGAAGAAGGGAAGAATGGGGAAGGATAGAAAAGTAGTATTTTTGCCTCTAGATGTAAACAAATTAATAGTGTTCATTTTTAAGATAATTTATTAAGATAAATTTTGCTAGAGACAAGTGCTTTAAAGCAAATCAAATGGGGACATGAATAGACTGAACGGGGAGGTATGGGGAGGGTCTTATCAGCGAGGATGGCAGCAGCAGGTGTTTATCTGAGGGAAGAGTGTTTTTAGGTGAGAAAGGGTTACGTACCTACAAAGGACAGCAAAGAAGCCACTGTGGCTGGCCAAGGGCACTAAGGAGATGAGAAGGAGAAGATGGAGTCAGTCAAGTCCAGAGGCTTCTAGAAGCCTCTGTGAAAGTGAATTCTTTTTTTCTAAGCTAGACAGGAAATTACTAGAGGGTTTTAAGCAGAAGAGAGATAAGATCTTTGTCTCACTATTCTGCAGAAAGCCTTTAGATTCCTTTAGGAATTGGGCCATTTCATGAGAGGAAGCTTCTACACTTGACCTGCACACAGAATTGGTCTTGTGAAGCAAAATATCTTTCTTAAGTCTCTTCTGTGCCCTCAGAGGCTCCGCCTGCTCTGGGACTGAAAGGGAGGGTTGGCGCTGAACGTTATTATCCTGATGGCTTTGATTCATTGTCCCCTTTGCACTAGAACAGAAGAGAAGAAACACTACCAAAGCCTCCTGTGTCCCCAAGCCCACCTGATATGTATCTTCAGAACTGAATTCACATCCAATTTATGCTGCTCTTTTTCTTTTTGGTGCTGTGCATTCAGGCTGGGGAAGAAGGCAACCCTGTATGCTGAGAGTCATGGGAGACTGAAAAGGCCTTCTGAGTCAGCGCTGGGTTTGATTCTAAAATGACTTGGCTTGAAAGGAGCTCTTAAAAATATTGAGCAGATCAAACTCTAAAATTGCCTGACTCCAGCTTAGTGTGTGGGTGTGTACACACACGTATGTGCACACATGTGTATAGATGTTTCTAGAGATGCCACCACTGAAGACAGCCCACTGCAGCCTTGGAAAGGGAGTTACCAAAGAGACTGCCTTAGGGTTGCAGTATGGCCTCCAAACTCCAGAATGTCAAGGAGGATTAATTAATTAATCATCATAACCCTAACTTTCCCACCTGGGCACCTCTGAGGCAAGAGCAAGCAGAGACAGGCTTGATCTATTTTTCACTGTCGTGTGCTCCCTGGGCAATAGTGGGTGCAAAGTTTCACACTCAGCTTGGGGCTGTAGTTGCTTCACTGTCTAGGGGTGATCTCATCCTCCTAGCACCAGCGTTTGCTTGTGGAGTGACCTTGGCAAGGGCACTGAAGCAGCATTTTCTCATCTGTCAAGCTAAGACAGCCACAGAGACCCAGTCATGTCTGGTGAATACCGAAGTGCAGAATGGTCTGGCCACCTCATCGCAGAGCCTCTGGCCCCAGGAAGAAGGCTTTTTCCTACATGACAAATGAGTGAGGCCATGTCCTTGCCACACCGTCTGGTGGAGATGGGGAGGAAAAGGGGTGGGGAGGAAGATGACAGTGGCTCTTTACAAGAAAGACACCCTTAGGCCCTCACTGTGGATCCCAGGTGCTTTCTCATTTGCCAAAATCCAGAAGGTCATAAGGAATCAAAGGACGACATCTGCTTGTGCAGAATGTCATTATAGAGGAGTCTGGGAACAAGAGGCCTGTTACAAGTCACCTTTCCAGCTCCTGAAAACAGGCTGATGAGTGGAGAAGAGCAGCTCCTCACTGAGCATTACAGGAGTGGGGTCAGCTGGGAACCGGCCAGGGCTCGGCGGTGAGTCAGGGCAGCACAGCGAGGACCTGATTAGCTGCTGTGACCTCCTGCCCCCATGCCTGGCTTGCCAGGGAGCCAGGCTTCTCTGCAGACTGCTAAGTTAGAATTTACACTTTTTGGAAGAACAGTTCTGCAGTGACAACCACCTGGGAGTTGGCACAGAATACCTTACTGAGGCCCCATTATGCTGCCTCTACTGTGAGCGCTGATGGCTCAGCTCAGGCGACACTGCAGGACCTGGGAAAGTGTGCTGATCCTAACTTCAATTGTTGTTCCTAGCTATAGATTGCCTCGCAAAGGCCCTAATGCCCAAAGGTACCTGCCAATAAGTCCCAAGGCTAGTGTGTACAGGAGCCATTAGCAAGTGGCCTGCTTGTGAGTATGGATGGAGAGATATCAGGATGGTGTTCCTTCCAAAAATGGCTCTTGCACTGGCCTTCAATCAGTGAGAGAAAGTCTACCAATGATTCATTTTTTTCTAGGACTATGGGGGAGCATGAGAGAAATGTATGTTAAAATGCAACTGCTTCTAAGGGGATGCTATTTGAAGCCACCTCTCAGATAGATCATGCTGCTCGCTGGGATGATGGGAAGACACTCGAGTTCTGTGTTCCTTGGGGAGGGAAGAGAAAGTAGACTTCTAAATGGTTTCACCTAGGGTTGACCATGTGCATGGACTTCTGGGAGAGATTCATTCAGGAGCCAGCAATTACAAACCTATATATACCAGGAGCAATTCTATCGGTTCCTAGCTAATGTCCTTTTTCAATTGGCCTCATGTAAGAGAATGGAAGTCAAGGTCACTAACACTTTAAAAACTGATTTATAAAGTTCTTTCCCAGGAGATCCCAAGATCTCTGGGCAGGCAGTGAGTAAATCTTTGAATGATTTCTCCATAGCAGGTATAGCATGAAGCTGAAGCAACCGGTTCTACTGTAGAGAATTCTTCTAAAAGGAGAGAATTCTCATTTTTCAGCAAGGTAGTTTTCAATAGCCACAGAATTGCTCTTAGAAGCTACCCTTATGTCCTACCCCTTTGGTTTCAAGGTGACATTAACAGACTCACTCCACATACTGTGACAAAATCAGGTGACTAGAATCCAAGTCTTGAGATCCCACGTCCACTGTGGGCTTGCGTACTTTTTATTTTTTAACGTTGTAATTGTTAATAACTAATGTTTTTTGAGCATCTACCATGTTTCAGATGACACTGTGAGTGCTTTACTTGTGTAATCTAGTCACTCTGTGAAGTTCATGGGATTTTGATCTCATCTTACAGATGGGAACACTGAGGCACTGAGTAGTTATATAACTTGCCCAAGTTAATACAGCTTGTGAATGATGTGGGTAAAATACAATCCAAGGCATTCTGGCTCCAGAGATCATACTTCAAACCACTACCTTATAACATTATTGAAACATGGTGCACGTAGTTTGAATTCCATAACATAGAAATGTTCATAACAATGAAAGGCAAGAGTGTCCCACACTAGTCCATCAAACCCTCCAGATCTACTTCTTATGGTGGCTACCTTCTGTACCTCTAACTGATATGCAGACTTCTATATTCATGGTTTATCAACTTAGATATTATCTGTTGGCTTCCTTATTCCATGCGCATACATATTTTGCGATGGTTGGCTTCCAAACCACCCCTCCCCAGTGGACCATGCCACCAGCATCCACTCCCACACTGAGTCTGGCTGGGTCTCTTCTGTAGCTTGTTTTCAACAACCAATTACAGGAGAGGTGAAGTTGGGCTAATTTCTTTGAAAAGCCTGACCATGTCTGCTTTTGTTCTCTTGGGAGTATTGAGTCCTAAAAGACTGGTTATCCTGCTGCAGGGAAAGGGCCTGCAACCACATGGAGAAAGAGAAGACCAGTGATCCCAGTGCCACAACTGAAGTAGGCCTTGTGCTTCGCCATGATTGACAAGTGATAGAGAAGACCAGCCGCGAGCCCCCCAGAAGGACCACCTGTCTGAGTCCTACTCAGTCCATAGAAGGCAGGAGTTTTATGTTAGAAATAATAAACTGTTGTAGTTGTTTCAAGTCACTGGTTTTGAAGTGATTTGTTATGTTGCAATAGAAGTGTTTTTGGTGTTTTTAGTTCCTTTACTGGGTGCCTTTGTAATTTTAGACAGTAAGTTAAAATTCTATTTCTAGTTCCATTAGCTTTTTTTACTGTGATAAAATATAAATAACAAAACATGCCATTTAAATCATCTTAAATATACAATTTAACGGCATTGATTGCATTCACAATATTGCATAATCATCACCATTATCTATTTCTAAAATATTTGGATTATGTCAAATAGAAACTGTCCCTCTCAAGTAGTAACTCCCCCTGACAGTCCCTAGTAACCTGTAAACTACTCTGCTCCCATGAATGTGTCTAGTATAATATTTTTCAAGGTTTCTTCATTATCAGCATTCCACTTCTTTTATGGATGAGTAATACTTCATTATATGCATAAAATATATTTTATTTATACATTTATCTGTTGATGGGCACTTGGGTCATTTCTACCTCTGTGAACAATGACTTCAATGGACACTGGTGTACATGTAACTGTTTGAGTTGCTTATTTCAATTCTTTTGTGTGTATATACCTAAAAGCAGAAGTGTTGGATCATACATAATTCTATATTTACTTTTTTGAGGAATCACCAAACTATTTTACAGAGGTGCTGTGCCATTTTACATTCCCACTAGTAATTTACAAAGGTTTTAATTTTTTCATGTCCTTGTGAACACTTATTATTTTTTTCTTTGAAAAAAAATACATAGCCAGGCTAGTAAGTGTAATCACTCACTGTGGTTTTGATTTGTATTTCCTAGTGATGCATCAAACATCTTCTCATTCATTTATTTGCTATTTGTATAACTGCTTTGGAAAAATATGAAATCCAGTCTTTTGTCCATTTTTAAATTGGGTTGTTTATCTTTTTTGTTACTGTATTTGGGAGTTCTTTACATGCTGGGGGTACTAAACTTTTATCAGATGTACAATTTGCGGTATATTCTCCCATTCTACAGGTTGTCTTTTCACTTTTTTTAATAATGTTTTTTGATTATCAAATTTATTTTTTTATTTTTTTTTTTTTGTGTGTGTGGTACCAGGGATCGAACTCACAACCTCGCACTTGCCAGGCAGGTGCTTAACCGCTGAGCTAAATCTCCAGCCCAAGTTTACAATTTTTGATGAAAACCAATCTATCATTTATTTTTTCCCTTGGGGTCCACTAATTTTTTGGTTTGTTCTGAGACAGGGTCTCATTATATAGTTCTGGCTGGCCTCAAACTCCCTGCAATTCTGCTGCCTCAGCCTCAGGAGTGGTGGGATTACAGGTGTGTGCCAATACACCCAGCCAGGTTCCATTTACTTGTGATAGTATCTCTCAGTTTCCCCTTTTATAAGATGGAGATAAGCATGCTCAACATAAAGGACTGAGTCAATTAACAGCAATGAATCTGAATGAAAGGAATATGAGATAAGCAGTATCTCATACAGGATGGAAGAGCCATTTCCATACCTATCTGTGTCATTTTCAAGTCAGTGAATGGTTTTCAATGAAGCAAAAACTCTACCTGACATTGCTATTATATTTATTAGTCAGCTTTCCCATTGCGGGGACCAAAGACCTGACAGTAACAACTTAAAGGAGGAAATGTTTTATTTGGCTCAGTTTCAGCCCATGGTCACTGGTTCCAAAGCAGGAACATCATGGCGGGAGAGTGTGGTGGAGCAGAGCTGCTAACTTCATGGTGGCCAGGAAGCAGAGCAGAGGAACAGCACCAGAGAAGAAGAACCCAGGGACCAGACACAGACCCAAAAGTCATACCTCTATGACCTGCAGATACACACAGAACTGTGCTTTACTAATCTTGTGAGCTCCAAAGCCAATCAGGTTGACAATCAAGCTTAACGCTCACAACCATTACCCCAATGTTTGAGTTATTTCCTAACCCTAAATATAATTAGTGTGAACTATTTTTAAAAAAATATCCTAAAAGGCTTGCCAAAAGTTCAAGCCCAGCTTGGGCTATACAGTGAGTTCAATGCTAGCCAGGACTACATACTAAGGCCCTGTCAAAAACAAACAAAAAACAAGCAAACAAACATATCCTAGACTCTTTGATATCAACTGGAAGTTTCCATTCTCCATTTCGATCTAAAGATTTTTTTTGTTTGTTTGTTTGTACTGGGGGTCGAACTCACAACCTCATGCTTACCAGGCAAGCACTTGAGCTGTTGAGCTAAATCCCTGGCTCCATTCCCCATTTATATAAACGTATAGGATCAGACTATGTCCCTTATTTCTTCTACTAATGCAGAGTCAACTTGTAGGCCTGATTTTAGCACTTATTCTAGTGCAAAGGAATGACAGTGTGATCCCTAATGGAAAACTTTTCATGGGATTCGCCATTCGAACACTGGCAAAATCTCATCCTTTAAAAGAATACCATGCCATCTATTATATTTGAAAGAGACTGAGAGGTGGTTATCAAGCCCATGTATGTGTACCCTGGCTGGCAAGCCATTCTTTAGATAAGTCACTGATGCCACTCTGAAACACAGATGTGGGAAAACAAAGGCAAATGCAAAACTCGGTACTGTATTTTGTAGAATACTGGGCATCGCAAATGGTCTTCCAATATGTAGCTCAGGGGAGATGGTCTGACCTGTATAACTGAATTTGTGTAACTAGAAACCTTAATGGGTATCTTAATGATATTTTCCTTTTTATAACAACCTCTACTTGGGCATTTCTGATGGCAGATTATCATTTTTTCCATACTGAAGACATTTAATTCACTGCGATGTTTGGAATGCCTATTTATTTGTGGGGCACTCAGGATAATAATATCTCATGACTGTTCTTGTCTTTGTGATCAGAAAGGAAGTGTGGTTTGGTAAAAGACACTCAAAAATGTATTCTGAACTATCAAATCAGTATATACATTTTCAAAATTGTATCTGCAATAGCCAGCATGCTGCTAAAATAATTACATTAAATGATCTAAGTTTCAAATAGACACTGATGTTTTGCAAAAGTGCTTATAATTTGGAAATCTGGGAACATCTTAAATGTCCATTATTGAGGGAGTGATACTAAATTATAGTATATCCATAGTATAGACTTTTTTTGCAACAATTAAACAGCATAGATGTATATGCTTTAACAAGGAAAGATTTCCAAATATAGGACATATTATTGAGTGAAAAAAGAAATTTGGGCATTATTTTGAATAGCACAATAACGACTTACATAAAACAAGGAACGCATATTTGCCTGTGGATACATTTGTGTGTGTAAATGCAAAGTATTTGGAAAGACAAAAATGTCTGAGATTTGGAGTAGTGATCAAAGAAAAGTTTGAATTTTTATAAAGAGAACGGATTTTCACATTACTTGTGTGATCAAAAATGTGAATAAGTTGAGTGAAATACACCCATAACTTACATTCTTTGTCACGAAATTTAACCTTACTCAAATCATTTAACAAAAGATAAAGATACAAACAGTAGTGGCAAATAAAATTAAATACCTTATTAGGAGTGTGCACCAGTTGCTAAAGATTATAACTGCCTTCAGTTCTAATTTCCTTTCTATTAATCAAAATTCTGTGAACTCAGCAAGAAGTAAATTCTTGGTTTGGTGAATTTAGGGCTGTGAAGTCAAGTAGGTAAAACAATTCCTCTGCATCTTAAGTGAAAATTTATCTACAACATTCTTTACCATTTTAACAAAGGCAGGGTCACTTGAGGGTTGGAGTAAAAAAATGGGAGTTCTACTGATTGTCTATCTCACTTTCCCCAAACTTCTGCCACAGCAATGGAACTGAGGCCTTGCAAGGAAAAAGTGAAAATCAAGTAACAGTTTCTATACTTACTTTAAACACCTAAGCTTTAAGACTTTCTTTTTTTCTTATCTACGTGCCTGCTAAGAAAACTTGTCAAACCAACAAAGATGTAAGTGGAAACAGATGTTTTTCTACCAAAAATGCTCTCAGGAATGGTTTCAGATATTCACATTTGTTTTCTAAGTAACTGTACTAACCAAATTTTCTTGTCCACTGTTCAGCCCCTGGCATGTTTCTTGGGCCCCTCTGGGCACACATGCTCAAATAGGGCCTGGTCAGAGCAGCCTAAGTTTCCAGCAAGCCCTGAAGAAATGGGAAGGCCTGGGGCTCTCTGTCTTCGCTAGGCTTGAGAGCCCCCACACAACAGGCCTGAGCACATTCTTAGCAAGGCCCCAAGAAAGGAAACTGGCATTTCATTCCAGGGCCGATGTTGTTTTTCCCTTCTGGGGAAAGGCAGCCTAGCAAAGTCCTTGGGGATGTGGAGGGGCTTGGGAAAACAAGCCCCCCGCTTTAGTTCACGACCCCTCCCCCGAGTCTCTGCTTTTAGGCACCTTTGTTGCTAAAGGCATTTAACTTTAATTCCATTTGACTTCAATTGTGTCCAAATTACTGTAAAAAGGAAGAAGACAACAAGCTGTAAATATGAAGAGAGACAGAAAATCATTGAGAATCCTGCCTTTATGAATATTTGATGAAGAAAGGTTAGATCCATAGCTGGTAAATTATAAGAAATTATGTCCATCATGTGACTCTGTCAGCAAAGGTTAATACAAATGGGTTGGGACTTAGTTGGGATGACAACGCAGATTAAAAAAGATTTGTCCTGTCCTCACTGCAATTAGTTTTTCTCCTATTATTAGTGTAATAGAGTTGATCATTAGGATTATGGCAAGAGAACAACTGCTCAGTGAAATCATTTTGTTTTTCAGACTATCATTGCATTTTCACAATAAATTTTTCATCTCTGCTAATCTTGCCCTTAATTGTGTGGTTGCTGTGGGTAGGATCCAATTATTAACTCTTTTGATCCTACAATGCCCTCGCCATCAAGTACGCTGATTATATGCAGGCTGAATGGGCAATCCTACATTTTTCTGCAGCTGGATACATGGATCTCGTGGTTCATTTAGTACAAGCAGAAAAATGGTTATTTTGCTCAAATAACAGCTCCAGTCAAGTGTGAAATTGTATATAATTGTGTTATAGGATTTTGCCCAGGTTAAAGGGCTTCTTGGGGCTTCCATTATGAACCTCATTTCTCAGGTATTTATGATTTGTTTTCCACTTTTAAAAAATCTGAATTAGGTTTAATGTGCTTTGCCTGCAGGCTTTATTGTTGTTATTGTTAGTATTGTTATTTTGCAAAGGTGATTAAAGTAGTCATCCTGCATTCTTTGTACCAAAGTGGAGAATGTAATTGATGTCAAGCATAGTAACCTGGAATGTAAAACAAATGGCAGTGCGGACTTCAATGACTAAAGGCATAATTTGTCCAAGTGATAGTCTGGATGTCCAAGGAAGTCTCTCCTTTCAACAAGGCCAAAGAGTTTGCGACTGAAGCCAGAGAGAGGCGGGGAGAATAAACAATAACTAAAGAAAGACAAGTCAAGGGTATTTAAGCTTCCAGATATTCCAGAGCAGGCTCTATACAGACAACCTGCAAACAAACTTAAATGCTTTTTTCTCATCACTATGCTTATTTATCATCTTCATGCTCCTTTTGGAAAATTCCACTGCTCTGACCTAAGGTCGCCCTTTCTGTGACGCCTATACATCATGAATTATAGGCCTTTCATAAAGTTACCGTGTACATTTCAAATGAAGGATATGGCTGAAGGAATGTTTGAAGATTGGTATAGGACAAGGAGAAAGTCAAATATGATTTCTGCGATGGAGGGCATGTAAAGGAGGGAAAGATTTAGAGACTAGAGCAGTGATGGCTTAGAAGTCTTTCAGTGATACAAATGGTCTGCTACAGCACAAATGCCATAAGTTCACCACCACTGGACTAGAGTATACTCACAGAAGAATGGTAAATTAAACAAAAATCTAAACACATGAACATGAAACATGCCAGTAAATCAAGAGACCTTAGAGGTCCCAATAAGAAGACAAAAATGTTTTCTTCCATATCTAATTGAGGCTAGAAAAAAATAGCTAGCTACGGGAAAATTGTCTTGGGAAGGGCAAAATGCAACAGCCAAAACAATAATTGGAATTGTCATGTCTGTAGCAATCTCACCATACAAGCAGTGTCTTAGCAAGACCCACTGAGAGTTCCTCCCAACAAAAGTATACACTTTGCTCACACTTGCAGTCATCCAAAAGTAGGGAATTCAACACATCAGGGAGCCTGCTGGATTATCAGATCAACTAATCAATAGCATTGACCATATTTCTGCCTAAAAGCATGGGAAAGCAGTAAGTAAGGCACCAGAGCAGACAGTATCTTTGCCAATACATTACCTTGGACCTTTGACTTCTGCCAAGGGCCCAAGAGGCACATGACTTTTCTTCCCAAGACCTGGGATTTTCTGCCTAAGTGATTCTGACCTGCTTGAGTTGAGTCAATTGCATCCTTCATCAGGAATTGGTACTTGAACATATGCAAATAGCAAAGACCCAGTCTCCCAGGCATCTGAAGCAGCAAGCTGGGTCATGCCATTGCACCCTCTCAGCAGCCCTCCCCTTCTGACCCTGTAAATCTCAGCTGTGTGTGTGTGCAACATCACTGGACTCAGTGGGATACAAATGGCTTCTCCATGTATTTGCATTGCTCCTGAGACTTAAGCCACCTGAAGAGTTCTGTCCCCTCTGTGTGACCTACACCTGGTGGCTCTCGAAAAGACATTTTGGCCACTCTCAAATCAGTGAATTTAATGCTCCAGAAAGCAACACGATTTTATCACTGAGAATGAAGCTAACTCAGAGAGACAAAGAGTATACAGTGTTCATGCCTGTAAGTCTATAAAAGAGCCTTTGGGGCAATACGGAACCTAAGTCATCAAATTCACACCAAACATGCTTTGTGGAATCTGGCATCTCTCCAAATTGCTCTTTTTGGTGCAACAATATGTATGCAGGGTAGCCCCAAATATCAGGATGAATTCTATCTCTACAAGCCCAAGACTAGAACAGGACTATCAAAGAAAGGGAACTGCCATGTGTTAAATACCTGCTCTATCAGTTACTCCATTTTTTCTAATTAATTTTCTTTACATAATTCAGAGTTTATTGGTATGGAAACTAAGGCTCAGAGAAGTTAAATAATATGTCTAAAGACACAGACCCAGTGCAGGAAAAGACTGGGATTCAAATAAGGCCTGCCAGCACTACCTTAAACTCTTCGCACCACCCAAGATGGTCTTGCTTGCAGAAGAACAAAAGACAACTTACCAAATGCAGTAAAGGCAAACACAACACCAACTGACGAACCTTCTAAAATCCTGGAGAATAATATGGCTGGGTAGGGACATACTTTGAGAAAACACTAGAGTTGGTGTTTCATTCTCAAACAGGACCAAGAGCAGTGGCAAAGAATATGTGTAAAAATGGAACTGAAAGAGGTAAATGCTGAACTTATTTGGAAATGGATCTTTCATAGTCCACATCTGTACCAGCGACTGGGCTCAGTAACCATGACAAAGCCAAGGTTTTCTTCAACTGGCATATTATTGTAGTCTGCCTGGCTGTGCTGTAACTATTTCAAGGACTATTAAATTAAACCCTGGAGACAGTTTCCCTTAAGATAAAGAGCATGCTTTTTATTGTGTCATCAAAGGAGACCAGAAAACCTGAAGCTTTCAGCTTTAAAGACAACATAATGAGATCAGAGATTTTGCTTGCAAAGAAATTAACTTTCGGTTAATTAATGAAAGTAACCTTAAACAGCGGGCGTGTTGCCAACAACCAGGACACTATAATAAAAAGGGGGAGAGGGGGAGATAATGGGCTGCTTTCAAGGGGCCAGGGCTCAGCAGCCCAGAAAAGAAATTTGATGAGGATGCTGCTTGTAAATTTGATCTCAAATTCTTAAGATGAACAAATAATAGCCTTATCTGTAATAAAGTCTGCTACAAATGCTTTCTTTTCCCCCATAATTTTCTGTTCAATTTAGATAGAAGATTTAATTAGATGTTGGTGAAACACCAGTTATTTAATAAAATCCTTAATAAAAATCTAATCTATGTTACTTAGAAAAACCACTGTAACATAATCACAATTTTAAAAATACATTTTAGGGTACTTACTTTTTACAATTAAGAAAATATATGTATGTGACGTTTTATTTTCCACACTAAGTGAAGGCTAAGAAGGCAAAAGTAGTAATAAAAACAAAACCCCCAAATCACATTCCTTTTTTTCTTCTAATAAATATTTTAAAAGATTGTCTTTTGTTAATTGCTACTAAAAGGGGTACTTGAACCTGAGTGAAAATAATGAAGAAGGATCCTGCCTGTTTCATGAAGTTTTAAAATTAAAATTTGGTTACCATAAGAAATGAACTTTTAAGTTTTAAGGACTTACAAAATTTTAAGAGATAAGCTACCTCTGATCACCTGAACTGCAATTTTATCACTTAGATTATCAGTCAACCTTGAAGAGGAGATACAGGCTCTCCGTTAACAAAGTTTCTGGAAGTGTGTAACTTTTAAAAGGTTATGATACAGTAATGGAACATGAAGGACCTGTATAACACATATTAAACCAAAGTTAGGGACATTTGGGGGACATCTCTGATTTTCTTGAAAAAGCAGAATTCTGGGCTGGATATCCGGGACCTCAGATATCACTCACATGGCTATTCTTAGAGGTCATGCTTCCAGTATAAAATTGTGGGAAGCGAAGGGATGATGGTGGCTTTCACCTGGGGTTATTCTTAAATTCCCAGGCTCTGGAGCAAGAATCAAGAGGGCTGAGTTCTCACTAACTGAGACATTGGGTGGCCTACTTCTGACAGATTTACTGGGAGGTCAGTTCAGATACCTTGGGAAGAGTGATACCAACCTTAATTCAGATTGAATTCAAATTGAATTTCAAAAATGCTATGCCCTTTTACTTGATGATGCACAGTTCCCAGTCCTCTTTATGACTATTCAGGTAGAAGAATCCAATTGAAGTAATTTCTCTAACGATAAGCAGGGTGCTGGTGGAGTCTCACTAGGGTGGAAGAGCTAAATTTCCCTATCTGAAGCAGCATGTAGATGCTAGTGGAACGCAGTCTGTTTCTCTGTGTCCCTGCTGATCTGGCACCAGGACTAACGGGCCTATTGAACAATCTCTGTGCCCTTGGCCAGGACCATGTGGCATCTCTGCTCATGTCTGATTTGGGAAGGTCATTGTTTAATGCATCTGGATGTTGTGATCATCCAGATTTAATCACCAGCATGGGGTTCTGGTGGCTTCCACTGTATATAAATTTAAATAATGGCCCCTCCTCCATGAAGGAAGGAAAGTCCATAGACTTTGCCCATCTGTTCCATGAAGCTGTTCATTTTGAGTTTTTGATTAGATGCCTCCTGCTATTCCTATACACACCATAATCCCAAACAATGCCACAGTGTTAGGGAGCATTTAATGATTTATAGTGCTTGTTATTTTTGCTTCAAATCTCGATTCCTCTTTGGCTATGAGACAAAGCCTGGCATGGACTGAACACAGTCAGTGCTTAGATCCACTGTGCATAAGAGGCAGCCTTCTGGGCACTCTGGGGCCACACAGACACTCAAGAATGTGTACTGATTGGGTGTAAGATTGCATTTCATTTCTGTGTCTACTGCACCAATACCTGCATAGCCAACTCAGCCACTGCCATAAGCCCAAACCCAGATTGGACTGGAGGACAAGAAAAGGTGGGGATCTGTCATGAAATTCAAGGAAAAAGCAAAGAGGACACACTTAGAAAACTGTAACGCAATATCTAACTTCCTCCTTTGGAGAGGGGTGAGACTGTTTCACAAGCTCCCATTCTTGTATCTCTTTCTAGTGTGTGCCGACTTCTGTCAGTCACCTCTTCTTTCTCCCTTCTACAGGTTGACTTCTTTGTAGCCTTGCTGTACTGGGGGACAAGGGTCACATTCTTTTGTTGAGAAAATAAAATGTTGATGCACTTCCAGGACTGAAAAGCAAAAGGAGGAACAACAAAACAAAATACCCTCAGCTCTTCCTGGTATGAAGCACACAGGCAGTCTCTGAAGCTTCCTTAAATATTAACATTATAATTAGGAGACACGGGGCTTTGCTCCACTTGTGATTTTCATACAACATCCTGCCTTACCAGGATCTTTTGGAGCTTGTGACACTTCCAAGCATGAGCTGTTCTTCCAGAGGATGTTGACTTTTGTGGTCTATTAAGCAACCAATGCATAACTCAAAGTCTACCCTTCCAGGCATAGAGCGTTGACACAAATGCTGCAGGCCAAACTGCACACAACTCAGTCCCTTTTCCCACGGGCTTTGGTGAGGAAAATTCTCAGTAACAAGACAACAGTAACAAACTCTGCTATTGAAATAACTACCAATCAGGTAGTAAAAACCACCGAAGAAGTCTGTTCTTCTCTGTGCTGCTGGGGACGCCACCAAGGCTCTTGGGTTGCTGGGTCCTTCTGAGTTGAGTATCAGAACCCTTAAGTTCTGAAACTCAAAGTGTCCTACCTTATGGCTCCTTGGTGTTACTAAGAGAGTTCCCTACCCACTGACAGATTCATCACAGTTGTTGAGACTCTGAGCCTTGAAGTTGAAGAAAGGCTTAGGCTGGAGTTTTGACAAAACCTCACGGTTTCCTTATTTGTAGAGGAGGACACAAATGTTGATTTCATTAAAACCATGATGAGATCATGAAAGAGCCAAGCATACAGCACAATGCCTGGCACTTAGTAACTAGCTCAATCAATGACAACTCTTACAACTAGCATGGTATCATCCCCAGAGCTTGGTGACTGAAAGCTGTGACTGCTTTTGTGACAGTCTATCACTGTCTTCTAATATTCTGGAAATTACTAGCTCTCTTCGATATTCTAAAGCATGAAAATCATCCTGTGGTTGGTACTGAGCACTATCAGCAGTTTAAATGGGAATGGCTTAAGACTGGCACAGAGTTGACAAAATGACCACATTTTGCTAGAGACGTTTATTGTGACCCAAACAGTACTGAATCTTGTAAAATGTAAAAATATGAATTAGTTAAGAAGAAGAAGAAGAAGAAGAAGAAGAAGAAGAAGAAGAAGAAGAAGAAGAAATAATGAAAAAGAATTCCAGAGTTCATTAAAAAAAAAAAATCTAGTTTTTTAGCTTCATTCAAAAAGTAGAAAGATCTGTTTACCTAGGCTAACACTCCTCGATGACGATAATTGGCCAGAGCTGGACAATGGCTGCCTCCTTCCCACAGAACACACCTGCTTCTGTTTGAAGCAAGTCTCAGCTTTCTCAGCGTGACCTCGCTCGCTTCTGTTATAAAAGCATGCTCACTTCACTAGGCTGTAAAATACCAGCCCATTTAGCATCATTGTTAGCAATCTGCCTTCTTCCACAATTTTGCCATTTTGCTTCCTGCATTTTTAGTTCAGGGGCTTGGAGTTGTTTTAGCACAATGTCAGGAGTTCCCTCTACTCCACAATAGTTACTTGACTGGCATCTATATGTTTTTCTCATAGCAAACATCAATAGTATGTCTGTCTGTGGTCATTCCCTAACTCTAGTACAATTTCTCAAAATATTTCCTCCACTGGCTTCTGCCCTGGCTTCACTTTGAGGCCTGTTTAGGCATGAAGTATATGGGAAAATACCAGCTCATAAAGCTCAGAATCAAGCTTCATTCTTGGTTTGGCCATATTGTGCCTGTGTTACCTCACTACCATTGGCTATCTTAGCAGGAAATGCATTTACTAGGTATTCATAAATACTACCCCACTCCAGTACAGACCTAGCATATCTGACAGCTAAGCAGATTTTTAAAATATTCCCCTTGTCTTCACAAAGTTATTTTCCATACCAATCAAATAATATCAGTGATTTTAAAATTTATTCTATACTTTTAAAACAATGGCTTTTCAATTAAATAATTTGAACTTGAAAACATTATTAAAATTCAATGAAATATTTTATGAATAGAACTAAACTTTTCATTTACTAAATGAAAAAATCACACTCAGTAGTTATAGTCACTAGTTAATAAAAACTTCAGGTAGTCATGTGGTATGATGTCATTTTAATCACCATCACTGTTTATTTTGAGTGTGTGGGTAAGACAGGAATATTGGTGTACAGGTGAGGCATCATAATGGTTGGAGACACAAACTACACAAACTGAAAGTGAGTGCAAATAAATTCAAATGGTATTAAAGTTGTACTTCAAACAAACACATGTAGCTGAGTCTACATAAGCCAGCAGCTGACTCTGTAACTGGAAATTCTCTGACGACATCTATATAAAACACAGTGTTACTAAAAAATATATCACTAACATGCTAACTTGAAGCACACATTATATATAACTATATATAAACTTAGCTTTGTACATATATAAAGCATATAATGTAATTAAATATATATTACATATATGTATGAGTAAATTTCAGGTAAAATTTTGAAATTTTTTAGCACTAAGAGCAGTAGAAGGTTTTTTTAGAGAGGAGCAATCAATCACTGGTATCTGAACTGTTGATGAATGATAATCTTTTTAAAAAGACCAACTCAAGTTCTATTATTGGTTTTAAATTTTTCTATAGGCAGTGCACTCCCTTTATTGCCAGCATGGAGAGCAAAAGAAAGAGAGTTGAGATGGACTACTCTCACTGCCCAGTCCTTGGTATCGCACTTTCTTAAGAATTGATCTCTTAACTAGATTTCGTTTTTTATTATTAAGACAATGTGATCTGGGATTCTGATCTCTTTGGCCCAGAACTATGGTTTAAGTCTTTGATCTTCTTGTCCCAAATCCACTTATTTGGACTGTTGGTCCAATTGTCTGTGGACTGGGTTTGCAGCTCCATATACCAAAACTCTCACACACCTGTACGCTTGTTATTTGCTTCATTCAGTTCCCCACTCCTCTTTTCCTGCACTGGATGATTTCTACAAGCATGAGCACTGGCCTGCCTGGCTCAAGGGACCTGTCCTTCTTGTCTAGCTAAAATCTTGGCATAAACTCCATTCTGTCCTATTGCTGCCTACATTACAAAATGGCAATCATATGGAAAGTAACATTTTGGTTAGAAGTTTGGTGGGGGAGGTGGTTGGAATAAATACTTAGCCTTACATTGCCTAAGAGGTGAAACCAGAGAGAAACTGCTCGCGGCAGTGGATCCACTACGAAGGACAACTAAGTCTTACTAATACCAGTTACAAAAGATAACTCTGCTGGTATTGGGCTTGGTCTTCACTTGTTTGTCTTCCAAAGGCAGCTTCAACATTCAAGATGTCCATTTCTTAGGACAGTGTATTGCCCAGTACCAGAATTTATGCTCTTTAGCTCTGAGCTGTCAATAAAATCACATGGCCACGTGACAGTTTTCTCCAGTGCAGTCTAATATAAAATGCTTATCTTATTCGGGCACAACATCAGCTTTTAATATCCCACTAAATCTGCAAATCAATCCATGATTTTTAAGATTTCTCTGAGAGAAGTCTCAGCCTGGAGTTCCTCTATAAATGTCAATAATGGTGATCATTTAACTTGATCAGTTATTCACGTATATCAAATAATGACATGGACCAGTTAACCAATATTGTTTTCCTTTGCTTTTCATTAAAATCTTGGCCCATTACTATAAGATACAAGAGTTTTTTAAAAGGCTGGTAGTTATACTGCATCTTTCAGGAAAACCAAGTCAGAGTTTCAATATTTAATTCTAAACCCCAAGCATTTATTAACAAAGGTGGCTCGATTTATTCATGTGCAGTCAGGATTTATTCATGTGCAGTAAGGAATAATAATCCTAGCCTCGCACTCCTTTTCAAATGATATAGTACAAAGGAAATATTTTAAAGTGCCAAAATAATCATTATATCCTGTTTTTTTAGTCCTCATAATCTAACAAAGTACCAGTATCCAGATATACATGTCACTTAATTCCACATATGTACAAAATATGTACATATGTATGTAGCATGTACATACATACACACATACATGCATAAACACACAGTGCATAACAAACACATGTGTGTATGTGAAATGTGAAGAATTCACTGTCACAGTTTCAATAGTGGGTACTTAACAGTATGTTAGAAGAACAGTATTAAAATGATTTCCTGCTATTCTTTTCTATTCTTTGTGGAATTCAAATGTTGCCCTTTTCTGTAGAGCTACTATGTTTCCAGGATGTTATTCTGAAAAAATCTGAGCCACCTGGAAAGATTTTCGAAAGTGACTCCTTTATTCTTGTGAAGAGGAGAAAGACAGGTTAATCATCTATTGACTCCTACGTCTTATTGCTGGCATAAAGCTTTGGCTTTGCTAAATTTCCTCTCTGGAGTTACCCAACAAACATACATCACCAGAAGGTGCAGATAAAGATCGAAAGATTAAGCTTTGTCACTCAAATGATAATTAAAAAGAGTATTTTAAACACACTGTAAATATACACAAGCCATCATAAAATCATCAAAACCCTGCCAGTGCACACCACCTCCAGAGTCTATAGATTATCAGGGAGAAGGATATTGCTGTTAAGTCGGGCTTGTATTGGAAGATTGTCATTAACTGTCCCAAGCCTGCACTCAGCCAGCCACCTGAGCTGGAGGAAAATGGGGAAACCGGACTCCCATATTCTGGTAGCAGATTAGTGGGATTTGGGGTGAGCACTTCAATATGCATTTAATTGTGATTCTTTTCTATTCAACTCCAAGATTTCTTGATATATATATTATTCTAAGAACTGTAAATAAAAACAGAAGAAAATTCTGTTGTCTTCTCGGTAGAAAAATAATTTCATATAAAGAAAAGATTTAGCAGAGCAGATTAATTTCTTCTAGAAATTTCATTTATAGCATGTCATAAAAAGACACATGAATCCATGTATATTAGAAGCATGCAGTAACATCACCTTTCATAAAAAGAAAAGCTTGTCATCACAATCTTATTAGGATGTCATGCATTGCTAAACTGGCAAAATATTTCTGTATATTCCAATTAATGCAACTATTTCCTGGCACAGACATTACAGTGAAAACTATCTTCTTCTTTAAAAAGTCCTTCCTACTGGGAACTAATCCTTTGTTTGACAATTCAGAGAATGTTATTTAGAGATTTTAATTGCTCAGTTGATCTGTGGTTAGATCTCAATAATCAAAACAATAAAATTGTTGGCTTTTTTTTCCTTGACAACTGTAATAAAATGCTGGTAGTGTCGTGGGACAGTTAACCCGAGCTGGATTGACACTGTCAGATTCTTTTTCATATATCTTTTTTATCAGAGGCAAAACAGCCTTTTTTTAAAAGTAAAAAGCACATTAATAACATTGCCATTATCAACAGATATTTCAAATATTACAACGTCTACATGAAAATTTCAATCTGATTATCTGTAACAATCTGATTATCTATACTGCTATACTTCTTAATTAAAAAGAAGCATTTCTTTAAATCGAATGGGAAAAGCCAAACAGTCGAATAAAAATGGGCAAAAGACATGAGCAAACATTTGACAAAAGAAGAAACATAAATAGTCATTAAATATAAGGAAATAATTCTACTTCATTAGTAATCAAAATGATACAGATTAAATCAATGGGACCTTTTTTTTCTTTCTTTTTTTTTTTACAAATCTGTCAGATTGAGATAGTTTATACAAACACACACTTTTCAGTGCTGGTAAAGATACAGGAAAAGAATATGCTCATAGGCTGCTGAGGATCCTACAGCGGTTCCACCTTTTAGAAGAACATTTTGGTAATATGTGTCAAAAGGCTTAAATATATTTTGACTTAGTCATTCAATTTCTAGGAATTCATCCTAAGGTAATAAAGATTCACGCAAAGTTTTCAGACAAGGATATTCACCCCAGTATTTTACATGACAGAGAAAAAAACAGAAAACAACTTAAATGTACAAAAATAGCATAAAGTTAAATAACTTGTGGTATATTCATACAAAGGAAATATAGTTTCCATTAATAACCATATTCCCAAGGACTATTTAGAGATAAAAAAAAAAAAACTGATCACGCTATAGTAACTAAACAGAAACAAGCCATAACAGTTACAAAGAAAAGTTATAAAAGGTTAGGGTCCCACTTGTGCTTTAATAAATATACATGCACTGAAAAAAAGACTGAAAGATAATATACTAAAATATTCATTGTGGTACTTCAGAGTTGGTTACAGGAAACTCATATTTTATACTTTTCTGACTTTTCAAAAAATGTTTTAAGTTAGCACAAATCAAATGCTAATCTAAAACATGTTAATTGAAAATGCAAACCCAGAAATACTGAGCTTTAAAAATGTTTTCCTATCATATTTTCTAAACCATTTATTTGGCTAAAGAAAAGGATACCTAGACCTAAATAAGTTTCTTTTTTTGGAGAAGAGTTTGGGGTTTCATCACAGTGAAAGATTGCACAGAACTGTGGAGAAGGAATTTCCGGAGTTTATGAGGACAGAGCCAGCAATTAGGATGACTGCCTAAGCCCAAGAAACCTCAGGACAAGGAGCAGGACCCCCAAGACACGGTGCCAAGAGAAGGGAGCAGATAACTGGTGATCAATGACAGCTGACAGAAGCCCTCGTCAGCCTTTAAGTTATACTCAATTTTGACTTAAAAATTCCATATATGGGGAAATTCTTATTTTATATACTCAACGTTAAAAAGAAGAGCTTTTCCCAGCAACCATTGGCTTTCCCACCCCTACCTTCTAAAGCCCCAAACATACACACACACAAAACGAGGGATGACTTTCTGGTTTCCTTTCTAACTGATGACAGAGAAGCCACTGGCATTAACTCAGGGACCAAACAGTACTGAACACCCAGGCCCAGGCCCGACCATAAAAATCATGTTCCAATCTTTTTTATTTTTACAGTGAAAATTAACTGATTTCTTTACTGAAGAGTCAGGGCACAGAGACATCATGGTCTCCAGCTTAATGTGCTTCCTGCTCAGTATCCTTGCTTCTACATTTTCTCCTTTCTGTTGGATTTCATTTGGGAAGAAAGTTGCCCTGATCCTTGTGAGGCTGGGCATGGTAGCGCATGCCTATAATCTCAGCACTTGGGAGGCTGACACAGGAGGATTGCCAGAGTTTGAAGCCAGCCCGGGATCTTCTCTGGGCTACTTGAAGGATGTGGAGGTGGAGAACACAGGGGAGACGCACTATGGATGGAAGGAAGACAAGTGAGTTTTTCATGGGTCAACAATTGTCATTTCATTTGTTAAGCACCTACTGTGTCCTGAGTGTTTTATCTCATTCATGCAACATGTTACTTGATTTCACCCAAGAATACCAAACTATAGCCGTACAGAGTCCTGCTCTGCTCAAACTGTAATCCACATAATACATTGTGATTGTCAGTATAAAAGAATGTTTCAAACACCTCATTTAAGAAGTAGTTGAACCATGAGTTCCTTCATTTCTAGTACTAGGGGATGATTCAGACTCATGTCCGGTGGCAGAATGTATAAAAAGTGGGCAGCTCTTCTTTCTGAGCTAGTCAGAGGGAAGTCCCTCAAAGACAGGAAACCTTTGTGGTCCTTCCTCTGGCCCAGGGAGGAGACTGACAAGGTAGGCGGGGAAAGGGTATGAAGCTGCAGCCTGCAGAAAGGATGATGGAATGGTGAACAGTAGGCCTCTGAACCATCCCTAACACCTAAAGTCCTCAGTGTGCTTTTCTTTCAAAGCTCAAAATTGTCCACTTGTGATGAACAGCAGAATCTTTCCCCTTTTCCAACTTGATACCACCACTGCCCACTAAATAGCTGCAGTACAAATGAATGCAAGAAGTGCTTTCTGCTTGGCCATCCCTCCAGCAGCAGATGACCAGCTTCCTCTGGGGTGCTCAGTGAGCCACCATGGATGACTTGTTAGAATGCGAGACACTCTTGCCAGCCCTGGGCTTTGGCCGCTGTCTGCCTGTGGTCTGCATGTGTAGTTGTGACATCCGGCTGAGAATGCTGCCTTCCACTGAAGACCAAGTACATGATCCACTGCAGTTAATCAATAGGATAATGGAATGAATCAATAGGAAAGATTTTTAGAAGGTCTTAATTAAAGAAACACTTGCAGATACAAATGATGTCTTCAATCTATTGATAGTGCCAAGGTGAAGGGTTAAACACAAACAAAACCATCAACTTTATTTTGCCGACATGCCTTCCACAAGAGAACAACCCAGCAGCCTTCTGGCCCCAGGGTCGGCCCATTAATCAGTCCCTTGTCAATTGTATGGCCACACTGTATGGGAAAATCACTCTATGATCAAAAATTTTAATTACTAAACAGCACCTCAAAATAAAAATGAAAAATAGACATTGGCACCCTGTTTGGCCTTCTTTGGCTTCAAACGTGTGGGCAGCATCCCCCTTAAAAACTGTTTCTGTGGACAAACTCTCCTTCCAATGAGATGCATAGAATTAGAATAATTAAAGAAAGCCTAAATTGATGGATCCCATCTAGCCAGGGGAATTCTCCAGTGGGCCTTCTGCTCAAACATGTTACATCAATATTTTTTGATTCCCTAGACAGTCCTGCATGAGGTACTGGTTTAAAGAGACATCAATCTGTGATGTCAGCATTTATCTAATGAACCTTCAAAAATCAATGTCCAGGATGGCCTGTTACACGCAAGCACCCAATTTGTCCACTCTCAGCCTTATGGTTTAACGTACAGCCATAATGACAGTAAAAATGAACTCAAGTGGTCAGGAGGGATGATTAGATGGGAAGAGGCTGTGATTAGAGAATCAGTTTCAACTTGGAGAATTCAAATGATACAGGAACAGAACGAGGAAGCCAACATGCCCTTCTGAACCTTCGAAGGGCCTCCTGACTCTAGACATCCTCATCCCAAAACGATCTGCTAACACCATTCTCCCTAAAAACTCACCTTTTCCTCACCATTTCCATTCCTTTACTGCTGTCTGACAGGATTTTGGTCCCACTCCTGACAGCTATGGTAATTTTCTGCTTTTTGGGTTACTCAACTGGGATTCCCATTTAGCTCCACTCAACGGGAGGCTTGTGCTTAGTTCTTCTCTTGTTAGTGTTTATGCTCAACTCATCCTCAGCCTTCTGTTAACAGGACTCCTTGACATGGATATCTTGACACTCTAACAGGCAGAAGAGAAGGCCTAAGTTTGTTTCACTTCTTTCTGCTTCTTTAAAATAAATTGGACTGTACTGGCTGCCACGAGGCTGAGCTATTTCAAATGCATAACTTGGGGTGACAGCTATGCCATTCACAATGCCAGCTTTTGCCCTGCCTTATCATCTTGGCTTTTGTATGCTAGAGTTCTCTCTCTCTCGACCTAAAGAGTCAGCCTTGAGAGCAAGTGTGGAGCTTGGTTAGCTGTTTAAGAAGTGTTGTGTGGACTGAATTTGTTGTTGTACGACTCCTGTCTGTCTCCTTGCATGCAGCTTTCAGCAGTCCCTCTTGCTGACTTTGAGTCCAATTAAACTACAATGAAAGGTACCATGATTTCATTTGCTTGGATTGTCACATTTCAGAAGTTCAGTAGCCTGCAAAATGTTCGCTGTCTCTCATTAAGCAGGTTCTGGCAACTGTGTAAAGTCTCTAATTTAGCTGCTTTTTATACTGTGCTTTCAGCCCTGAAGATGGCTGCCCACAGGGAAGAATTCCAGGCCATCCATACTTTTAGGATGTGTTTCTGACCAGCAAAATGACTCTATGACAAAAATGAGATGCTCCTGTCAGGATACTTATGAGGCTTCTAGTGCTTTTCTAGAATAATGCCTCTTTTAAATATAAAACATGTGTGTTTGTGCTTGCAAGAGGAACAAACTGTATGCCAAAGAATCTTTTAGTATGGTAATCATATTTTCAGAGCCGTGAGTAAAGAACTGTAATGTGCTTTCCTGACACCTATTTATTTAAAAAATCCTCAAAAATATAAAAATAAGTTTCTACTTATCTATAATTTAAAAATAAAGTGTCTTGAATCAAAAAGTTTTATTTAAAATCAGGTTGTTCTAGACATTTGATATGTATTAGACTGGCTAGATCACAACTGAGTCTCACGCAGGTTTACAGAGGAAAAAAAAGTGCATTTAGTGGACTGTGTTTATGCTAACTCCCACTATAGCTCTGGTTTGATAAGGAAATTGCTATATCAATGCCAAAATGACACTTACCATTCACTGATTGCTCGATAGATGCCAGGCACTCTGTTGAGAGCGCCATATGCTATCTTGTTTAATCATCTCAATAACCCATTTTCCAGATGAATAGACTGAGGCCCAAAGTTAAGAAACCTGTTCAAAATCATTGCTGGCAAAAGAAAGAAACCAAGAACCAATCCTAGGCTTGTCTGCTTCCAAAGCTCTTCTTCCTGACAATTTTGTACTTCTGCCTCAGAGGCAAAGGCAGGTGCAGTCTCCACTGGATTCACCAATGAAAATCGGCAGGTGCACAGTGATAGGAGTGATGGCCACCCACGTCTCTAAAGGCTGAGATTAGCGCAGCCAGTGAGTCAGTTCCCAGCCTGGCTAATGCATCCACAGTTAGACAGGGATCTCCTGGAGTTTCATCCTTCTAATCTATCCATTTTCCAAAATAACACTTACATGGGCTCTTTTTTCTAATTATGAAAGAAAATGTACAAAATGTAGAAACTCCCAAGGAGAAAATATTAATTCTCCCACCCAGACATAGTCATACTTGGTGCTGATTCCCTATCGCCTGTTTTCCTCCTAAGAAGCTTACAGTTTCTTAGGAGAAAAAATATTACTTTCTCTGTGCTTAGTGCTTTTTTTTTTTTTCTCAATGAACATGCAAACCCACCCAAATTATGTGTCATGTCCTTCCCATGAAGAGATGTCTGAATTGTAATCACTGGATTAAGAAGGCCATTCCCTAAATATTAAATGCTTGGTTCTTTTAAACATCTTGCCATCTCGTGTGACTCCACGGCAGCAAAACACGGAATTTGTTTAGGCCCAGGTGGTGAGAACAGCCTCAGCTGGCTGAGAATTAAAGGGTAAAGAGGCCCTGAGTCTGGCTGTGTATGCTCAACCCTAAACACTAAAATGCAACCAGAGTTCTTCCTCCAGCACAGGCAGGGACCCACAGAACTCCTAGCATTCCTTGAAGTTTTCTTTTTTTTTAACAGAAAAAGTCTAACATAAAATTGAAGAGATCAGTTTAATCATGTATGTATAAAAATAATCATAAAAATGCTTTTGTTTTCTTGGTTGATTTTTTTTGCGGGGAGGGGAACTATATATGGTTGAAAGATGGAAATGATACTTTAGCCTACAGCACTGAAGGGTTTACAGAACTGGGGCTGCTGCTCTTTGCCTGGCCCCGGGAAGGGTGTGATGAACACAATCTGAAATCAATATCAGGGAACAGTTACTGCATCTCAATATTATTTGCTGAGATGGGCTGCTGGAAGAAGAGTAGGGGAAGAGAGATATATGTCAATAGCTTTAACGAAGCACTCCACAGCCATGCACAAAGGGAGGTCAAATAACTATCAGCCGACCAATCCCCATTGTAAGTAGTAAAAATGATAAAATCAATATTATTAAATAAAAAGTTAGCACTGCTATTGAACTCTTTCACGATCTTGGCAGTGCCTGGCTGAAAATGAAGGAGGCTGTTTTCTAATGTCTTTGGGGGTAAATGTTTAGGATTATAAACATTTCCAAAATGTGGGGGCAGACAAGTGTTGCACACACAAAGTGAGTCACAGAAACATCTGAACAACAGGACTGGTAACTGACATCGCCAGAAAACAACAATCTTTCTCACTCCTGAATGGACAACTATTCTGAGGGCTACCAAAGCTGCATGTTTTAGAACTAGACTGTTCCTCTGTCCTTCTGGATGGGAGAGGCTGGATCAGCTCAGGGCTTTTAAAGAAAAGAGAAAGGCCCTTGTTTGTCAGCTTTTCTAATCTCAAAATCTAGAAATGCACTTGAAAACATGATAGGAGAGAAACAAAAGAAGAAATCTAAAAAGAGGAACAGAAAAGAAAACAAGAACATTTCGATAGTAGAGAATTGACCTGTTCTTGTTAGCTCAGAGGATTATGGGGAAACATTGCAAAGCCAAGGACGTGTTCCTCGCTGCTGGGGTTAATTGTGCAAGCTGAAGGTGGCACATACGCAGGTACTGAGAATGATAAATTTAGAAAAAAGATACTCTAGTCAAAAACGCCTATGAAAGCAGCAAGCTCGAGTTATAGCTGCAGCAGGAAGAAGAAGAAAAAGAAAAAAAAAAAACCAGAGGAATGTGTAAAACTGAGTGACAGCCCGTCGGCAAGCCTGAATTTGCTGTTCTGACCTGCATTTAAACACAGAGCTGCTTAGCCTTTTGAACACCCAAAGTTGGCTCCCTTGTTTGCATTTCATAGAAACTACTATAGAAAGTAAACAAGAACCTTTGGTGAATTATTTAGCATACAAATAAACCAGCAAAGAAGGCTAAGTAGGCCTATATGAACTAACTGGATTGAAATATTCATCTGTAAATAACCCTCCAATCTGGTGCTTTCACGTACAAATACTACATGGAACATTAGACACAACTAGCTTCTAGGGATATTTAGGCTCACTAGAGAGCAATTTTTATGTCTACTGGCATCTGTGGGTAGTGATATGGACTGACTGTTAATATAACCAACATAAAATTTATGTGAACACTCACTGAAATAGCAACACACTGTCAGACAGCTGGTGGCTGATGCGGAGCACATGCGGATTTTATATGCACTGCGTAAACTAACCTTTGCAATAAAGATTTAGCAGGTTTATTAGTTTAGGAAATCGCTATAATTAAGGATAATTCATAATGGCTGCTTATCCACTCTCCAGCAATAGCTAGCTTAATTTAGGCTTCATTTCTTTGAGCCATAAATAAGTGAGCTGCTATCTTCAGCACAGATGTGGCATTCAACCTGTTCATGTTTGCTGGTTTTTGCTTATGTTTTAATCAAAAGCATTAGTAGATAACACTATAAAAAGCACAGGGTTTGAAATAAATTAACAAGAAATTTGTAAGTTTTTTTTTTTATTATTAATCTACTCCAAAAAAAGTAGCCTCCCCTCCAGAGGCAAAATAATTAAAAATGAATAATCTTTTTAAGTGTACTGAAGGAACTTTCATTTACAAACCCAAGGAAAGAGAAAGTGACAGAGCAATAACATTAATGAAGGCCAAAGAAATATGAGCATGACCTCTCTACAGTATTTCCATTTAACTGTGCATGTAATTAAAGCCTGACCTTTGCAAATGTAGCATACTCGGCTTCGTGAGAATTTCCCCCGTGATCCAAGCCCAGGCTACAGAGACAGGAGGTTTCCACGGCACTGTCTCATGCCTCTGTACAGGCCTCGAGGCAATGCTGCAATCTTGCTATAGTCACACTGATGGGTCACTTTTTGTGCTTGCCCCTACACCTGCTGCCCTTCTATAGATCCAGTGCATTTTCACCTTTGTGTGTGTGTGTGTGTGTGTGTGTGTGTGTGTGTGTGTGTGTGTGCTGGGAATTGAACTCAGCAATTCGTGTTTGCCAGGCAAGCACTGTGCCACTGAGCTATATCCCTGGCTCCCATATCAGGTGCATTTTTGCAGTACAGACCATGTACTCTATAGGCCCCAGGCACGAGTCAGCAGAAGACAAGCAGTGCCAGGACCTGGGCCAGACTGTTAGAACTTTCGATGCTAACTAGTTGGCAAGCACACATTAGGTGTAGGGCTAAGTCCTCCCTGGCTTGGATGGAACAGTCAGCCAATGCAGCATTCCCCTCCCAGGATCTCTCCCAGGGAACTGCAGTTTGATTGATGCGGGAATTTGGAATCATATTAAAGGTGAAGCTATATGGAGACTTAAGATTAGCTTTGTTCTTGAGATTTTCATGACTGTGGAGCTAATCCTGAAGTAATAGAATGGGTGTTGGTCTGAGTTGGAAGGTCTGGGTTATATTCTCAACTGTGTCACTCATCAGCTTCCATGTCCCCAAGAGAGCCTTCCAGGGTGTAAATGGAGACATTATCACCTGCCCTGTCTACCGCATGGACTACTGCTGAGGACCCTGGGAAGCACTGCTCACAAAGGTCTCCAGGGACAGCACAAAGTTCCAACCTAACCACTCACTAGTGGTGAGTAACACGCTAGACCCTAGTTTCTTCATGGTAAGGCAGGGCTGAAATTACCCACTTTGTGTACTTCCCTGTGTTACAAGGGACAAGAGAAATATTATGTGCCAAGGTGGTTAGTAAACTGGAAAGAGCTTTACCATATCAGTTATTTGAACCAGGTGCCCTCCTGATATCTTCCAGAGGTGCTACTGGAGCCTGTGTCCCAAATATACCAAAGTTCTCAGTGTCATGCTCATCTGAGGAGGGTGGGGAAGAAGACCTGGAGGATACAGGTGATCCCAAGTGTAGATGGGCACCATGCTATGGCCCATAAAAATAGGCAGGGATGTCAACTTTAAAAAATTGTATCTTACCACAAAAATAAAATTTCTATTCCTGGAAAGGTATAAAAGGTGACTGACTCAGTTTTCTCCATGAATAGCTTTACATGATGACAATTAGGAGAGCCAGTGACAAGGTAAGTTAAACTCTTCAGAAGAAATTTCTCTCCCAAGGCACACGCATTGAGAAGTTGGGTTTGGGGTTAAAATGACAGGAAATTAGCATCATTCAACACTTTTTATTGACAATTTCTGGTGTTCAGTGTTCTGACTTGTCCTGACTACCAACTTGGCATAGGCATAGAAGAACAGCAAACAAGCAGCCAAGGGCAATAGAAAGGATGGTGTTAGCACATGTCTGCCATCCTTCCCTCCATTGCTCTTGTCTTGGTGCCCCAAGTGGCCAGCCAATGAGAACAGACAGGAAGGAGCTGAACAGCTTCTGGGAGAATCCTTCCAAATGAGTAAGGAGATATGCAGCCACAGAAAGGCCTCTGACTTGCATTTCATCACAAAGGCCCAGGAAGCAGTGTGACCTTAGGTCCCAAGTTAATAAAAGCAGTCAGAGTTCCCTACAGCCACTGGGGCTATGGTTATCTGGTATGCTTACCTGCCATTCTGTGATGGCAAGTGGCTCACCCTCTTTAAATTCATGTACAGGCCTATTTAATCAGGTGTGCACCGGGAGATTTATACTCCATTACACAAGTGTTCTTGGAAAAATAAAAATCTAATGCTGCAAGTTGTAAAAGAGCGTTGGATCACAGAATGAGGGAGCAAATGGGGTCAGGCAGCAGTGTAGCCCTTCCCCATTGCAGCATTCAGACTGAACATATTAGCCCAAAATGAGGAACATATTTATCAGGAAAATCTTTTATTCTTTTAAAATAGAGTTTCCTTTAGGAGTCAAAGTTCACAGGAACATTTACCATTCTGGTGCACAAATTGACATCTTTAATAAGGCTTCTTGAAATTCAGAATTTAAATCACCGTTAGAATGATAGGGTCAAAACATGTCAAACCAAGCACTGAGGGTCAAAAAAATAATGTTTTCATTATAGCTGAATTGCTTTAAAATATTCTTGGCCTCTAAAAATGATAAACTAAAAAAATATATATAATAATAATAAAGAAGCTTAAAACCAACAAATAGACCCCAAGGTTTTCTGAAGAAATATCTGGTTGCACAGGCTTGCCTTGACAGGAGAATAAATGTCTAAATACATAGCGCTCAGGTAGAAGTAGTGCTAGTAAACAGCAGTGACAGTAGTAGTGATAATAGTAATAGTAGTTTAAACTACATGTAACCATTTTGGGGGGACCAGGGTTCCAGAAATACAACTACTCTATGTTAAACTCCTGTAAGTAAATATTAACTAGATATTGTACAGTTACAATAGATCATGTACTGGCAAAATTGAAAGCAAAGGAGTAGGGCAAGAGGACCAACATGGGAAAAAGGAGGTTTATTGCTCCCATTTATTTTAAAATAGCACTATGTTAAAAACAGTCAGAACAAGGACTTGATAGATGAGTCTCACTGCTCTGCACCTACCCATCTTATTAAGGTTAGCAATCTTGATCACTGCTAGAGAAACAGATGCTTGAATATTGCTTTGCTCCAATTCTGACATCTCCTAAACTGAACAGAAGACTTCCTGTCTGAAGTCTCTGGCTCTCTCATATAGTTATGCTTATCTCTGGGGTCAAAACAATCTTTCTATGCAAAGAAAAGAAAAGAGCTTTAAATGGCTGTATAGAATCTCCAGCATTCTGTCCAAATCCCTGATGGGGATCCAAGGGGTTTTTACTTTTACCATTTATGTTTACTTTTCACTTCAAATCTATTTTATCAAGAAGATGACAAAATACAGCTAAGGCATTTATGATCCCGAGAATAATTTTTAAGAAGACGTTTAATAATAATGGATTCTAACTGTAGAACAGTGCTGTTCAGATTTCAAGCCTGAGTAGGTGCAGCACTGAGCCTGTTTTTTCTAATGATTTCCTCAGAAACTCTTCCACTGAAGTAAAGCAGAGTCCCCATCAGAAATAGCAAACCTTTCTGGCATACAAGATAAATACAAGGCTCTTGCTTCTGTTTGCCCTTTTCCTGGTGCCACTGATACTAGCAGTGTAGCGGCAATATTTTGCTAACTATCATAACTTGGACTCATTTGATTTGCAGATGGAGACCCCTATTGGTATGAGGAAAATCCCAGGGAAAGTGGAAACGAGGCACCGTTTTCTTAACCCAATACGCCCAAGCTTACGGACAAAAATACACAGCGTCTGCAGCTCTACTTTGTAAGGAAAAAATACAGTGTTAAAGTCCTCCCCTCCCACCTGCACCAACACACACACACACACACACACACACACACACACACACACAGCCTACTGCCTCCCAACAAGGCTCTGAAGTTAACCTCCTCACACACCCCGCAGGGCGTATGTGCACACGCGCGCTTTACTCCAGCTGCCTGTGTCACTAGGGTTGCAGTCTATCTCCTTGCTGACAGATCACCGTGTTGGGCAGGATTTCCAATCCTTCATGACTATCTATTTGTCACTGCAGGTGAGTGGTGGCACTCAGGCTGATCCCCAGCCACTTTCACAGTTACTTATCTGTCTTTATGGATTCATCCTGTGTGTCAAGCCAGCGCATAACAGCATTACTGTCAGGGTGACAAAACTGTCCCCAGAGTGCCACAAATGATTCTCTCTCCTTATGGCTGCTAGCAGGGGGAAACACAGTGACACTACCTCGCCTCCCTCATCCTTCTCTAGCTCTAGCCTGGTTCAGCATCTCCTCCTGCAGGAAGAGCTAGCTAATGATGAGCGTGGGTAAGAGCAGCTTCCACAGTGTGTAGAAATTCTACTAAAAAGGGGAGGGCAGAGCTGAAGTTCAGTGCAGGGCTTCCTGCAAGGTGTAAGGTTCTTGGCACCTGCTCTTGGGTGAGGCATACAGTGTTTAAACACCTATCACTGAGGAAGCCAGAGTGTAGGTCCTCCCTCCTTTTCTACTCCCAAGGCCTGTCACTTTTCCACTCTCCCAAGCACACACACAGTGCACAGCCAAATGACCAAAAGGGCTGTTAACCGCTAAGCCTGTAAATCTGGACTGCAATGGCAAGCTGAGATTTGAATGTTGTCATGTTGGGAGCAGAAATATTAACTGGGACTAATAATAAATAAGAATTTCAAGAGTACTTTGGGTTTGCCAAATGATTTGTAATCATTTTCGTGAGTTGACTGCTTCAAAAATAACATCTCATTTCTTTTCTGTTTTTAAATGGAGCTCCAGCTCCATTTTTCTCTACAGGCTTCCTTCGAAATGTAATTTTGACAGCAATGTGGTGCCTGTGGCCATGTTACTTGGAAAGAAGATTTCTGCGTTTCCTTTATTTTAATCCCACAGCAGCATGCCAAAATTAACGCATCAAGGGAAAACACTGAAATTTTATTCCCATCAGGAACTTGCTCGAGGATCCTACATTAAGATATGCTGGTCCTGCACCAGGTCCACAATCATTTATTTCATCAGCCTGACTAGCATAACCTCCTAATGCCACTCAACAGTTTCACAGATCCCTCCAAAATCAAGGTCAGTGGATCACGGTGCTGTTCACCAGGGCAGTCACACTGTATTTTGGGGCTTCATTAAGTGTTGAAAAAATAGATAGTCAACAAGGCACTCTGCTCACCAGGTGGAGTCAGGGATGAAGTTAAGTTGGAAACCTTGGCTTTCCCTTTGAAAGGTCAACTGAAATACAAGTGCACACGTGCAGCACCACACATACAATACACAACCAGATCAGGTACGCCTCGAACTCCGCTTTTGTTCTTATCCTGATGAGCACTCACTGTTGGAGTTTTTTTTTTTTTTTTAAATAGGTTCAAGCTGATTTCTGACACTGGAAAAACAAACCTAAAAGCAATTTAGAAAACACCTGCCCGTGAAGTCAGATGGCAAAATATCTAAAGCTTCTCTCAAAATCTGTGACCTCAGAGGCTGACATGGTTTGATGGGAAATTTAATGTAATAGGCTGCGAAAGCCAAGAGGCCTGTTGTCAGCAATGAAGTCTGAAAGTTAGCAGAATTAATAACACTGTACAATGGAAGAGCCCTCAAGGGACAAGGCTGCAGAACCAGGGCAGTGGGGAAAAATGACTTTTGAAGTCATTTCACTATGACATTCTGTCATCACTGCTAAACGGAAATAAAAAATCATCCGAATCACCGCATGTTTCTTTGTGTGTCCTTCCCTTATCTAATATAAAGTAATAACACCCCACCCAGGCTGGGAATGGACCCTCGAGGGATTCTGAGAGCTCCATTTTGAATCACTAAATGCAATAAGAATAAATGCAAGTGGGAGTCTGTTTAGCAGAGAATGATGCTTGGGCTGTTGCCCATCGAAAGCCAATAAATCTCAATGCTTCAACAAGAGATGAAAATGGTTATCTCATCATTGCAGTGCCAGGGCGAAATTTTCTCTGAGCCAGAGTATTTTTATAGATGATTTATGTCTGTGAAGGATAGTTATTTAGCAAAATGGCAGATAATGATGAATAGAAAGTAAATATGAATAGCAGCAAGGGAGTGGTGCTTTGCTGCTGCAATAGACCAAACAAAATACTTCCATAAAGTACATGCCATAGATAATTGCCATTACACTGAAACTAGCATCCCTCTATGACTTGGAGTGAAATACAAATGAGCCGATCTGATTTAGTAAGTGATTGCTTTTTGTTGTTCTAGAATACATGCCCCAGGAGTCTGCTAATTTTCTTTGAAAGCATACTTTGTGTCTATAGAACAGAGGGCAAGAGCACAGGCTCTGAACTACCTTGATTGGATTTAAATCCCAGTACAACTTCCTAGTTGTTACACTTTGAGTAAGTCCTCATCCTTTCTAAACCTTAGTTTCCCCATCTGTAAAATGGAGATAATATTATTGATCCCTGGTTGTTGCAGCAAGGGTTAAATGAGGCAATAAGAAACAACTTACTATGATTTTTGGCACCAAGTTTATACTACATAAATATGAGCTAACATTAGTATTTTGGGACCAGTTACTCAAAAAACTATTACACCTTTAATTTTACCAAGTCTTCTTCATTTGCCGAATCTTTCACTTGAGCTGAAAGTGAGATCTACAAAAAGGAGAGTTAAAAGTGGAAAATCTATACCCATTAGACAGACGTCAACATTTATCCAAGCACAATTTTTGACCATTCCACTATCACTATCCTTAATTCTCAAGTCATCTGAATTGGTCACATTATCAAGTTTGAAGGGAAGCAAGAAAAAAAATTATTCATGGGGTTACAATGGAAAGGAAGTCTATTTTAAAAAGAAACAGAACTGAGTTTTGGGAGCCTTTGAATAAAAGATAAGTTGACTGCACATAGAATGTCAAAATGGAAGGAAGCTTTTTTTTTCTTACTTTTTTGTACTGAAGCACTACACAAGGAAAAAAAAACTAATTATAGTTTTAAATGTCCAAAACGCCATGTCCACCAAAAGCCCGATGCTCATTAGTACTAGTAATTAACTTTACAACTGTCAACACAAACAGCACACAGGCTGACAGATAGAGAGTAGCTCTGAGGGTGCTAATAAATCCGGAAATAACAACTTGACACACAGATGCACAAAAGGATGCAGGTGATAAAGAAATGTTGACATCAAATCTAATTATCTTCGAAACGGCCAACTACTGCACGAGCCACAGTAATGCACTGTTATTGCTGGTGATGGGCCCCACTGGAACGGCGCTTAACCACTGCCTACAACCGAGCTTTTACAGCCTCTTGTCAGAGCTGCTGAGGACAATATCAAACAGGAAATTATGAGTGCCATGACCCCTCCAAGTCAAAAATCCAGTGATGAATATGGGCTCAGCAAGGCATGGCAGATTACCCCCTTACGAGTTCTAAAGCTGGGATGATATATGACATTTTTATCAGGCACTTTCTCAGGAATGTCACAAAGAGGGAAAATAAAGGCCCTGCAAAGAGACGAGTAGGTGAATTATGCAACTGTAATTGCCGATCATAACCTGATATGAGTTGAAATTGCTCTGTTTTCATATTGAGATAGCATAAAATTGTTGGGAAATGCAATGGCTCCTTAATGTGGCCTAGATGAGTCTAATATTCTGATCATTTTTCACTCGGCTGCAAGGTAAATCGAGCTTCCTTAACACAGCCACTGTGGCCCAGGGCAATTGAGGGGCCCAATTTTACACTTGAATTGAGCAAATATGTGTAAACTACGATTTTTCATATTTTCTGCATGCATAAGAAGATGAAACATCTTTATCATCTGTATTGTCTGGCTGAGCTTATACAAAATATTAGTTTATCTCTCCTACTTTGGTTCATTCCATAAGCGAGACACATAGATCTGAAGGACAGGCAATATCCCATATATAAAACAAGTCCATCTTTTATGCAGTCTCATTTCACAAGTTTTCCTATTTAAAACAACCACCACCACAACAAAAATAGACACAGCGGCAGCATACAAAGAAAGAATTGTTTTTAAAAGGGGGAGAGGGAGAAAGCCAATAAAGCCCCCCAATATAACCAACTGCTCCATCATTTTCCTGTTCATGGACAGTGGTGGGGAAACGCCAAATAATCTTCAGTGTAGCTCCTAAATTATCTCACCCCACTTCAGTCAGTTCTACCTGCAGGAGGTTAGTATCAACATTTTATTGCTTTCTCACTGCAGCCTGAGGCAAAGAGAGAAAGAATGTGCTGGTTTTCTTCCTCCTTGAAGCCCACTCTAAGTCTGGGTCATCCAGAAAGGATTGTTGGGATTCCTTGGTGCCTGGTCCTGTTCTTTCTCCTTTCTAAGCCCCATCACCAGAGGGGAGAGGGTCCAGGCCTAGCAGAGCTGCTTCTTTACGCACAGTGAATTTCCTCTCCACAACTTCTGCTACCCCTCCCATCCACAAGCTGAGTCAACCATAGGATACCGCCCATGTATAGGAAGGAAATGCTCTGAGAAGCCCCAAGGACAAGGCCCTGCAAAGGGGCCTACTAAAGAATCAGTCTTGATAAGGGTCCCTATAGAGATGTATTCTTCCACTATGATTTATTACCAACCATCAATATATTGGGGCTTTGCTCACTGATGTCTTTATCTTCCCTGCATTCTTTATTCTGCTGGTCCTTACAGCTGGATCCAGAGCGTGACTCACACCCACCTGCCATGTTCAGTCTCAAGCCACAGTGGAAGTCGCATTTATACATCCAACAAGCCTATGAAGCATTAAAATAACCCCTTTTTTTGTTGTTGTTCTTTAATCAAATCTCCTGTTTCTATCAAAAGACCCCCTAGCAAATAAGGTGGCAAGGACAAGGAGAAGAGGGAGGAGTAAAGAACACTAACAGACTGGCAAAAGTCACTCGAAGCAAGTCATGTTTAGCATGAGAGGCTCATCGGCTCCACAATGCACCAGTGTAATGGGAAGCAGTGCTACACAAGGCTTGCTGGAATGGTCCAAACCCAAGTTGAGTCACAGTGAGAAAGGAAGAGCTACTCGTGATGAGTTTGTGCAAAGGAAAGAAGGGTGCTAAAAGGAGACCACTCTGTCAACTGAAGCTTCTTCATTTCAATTCTTCTTTGTATGTCCACTGCACCCATGTGGTTCCTCAGTACTCTCTGCTCACAGGTCCATCTGCCTCTTTAGACTGAAAGCATCTTGAAGACAGGAACTTGCTTTATTTATTATTATATCTTCAGTATTTAACATAGCCCCTGGCAAAGCTGGCCATCAACACCCACTTATTGAATGAATAAGTGAATTGCTGCATGTGGTAATTGGCTAGTGAGTTCATGATCTAAGGTAGTGTAACAATGACCCACAAAATGAGCAGATAAAGTTTCTGTGGGTTAAGAATTCAAGAGCTGGGTAGTTCTGCTTAGGGTTTCTATGGTCAGTGGTCCAGACAGAATAAGATCATGAGTCATCATGCTGCCTTTTACGAGCCAGTTGCTTCCTCTTATTCCTTTTTCAGAAGCAAGTTACCAGGTCTGCTCCCTACTAAAAAGGAGGGGAGCGGACAAGGTAGGAACACCAGGTGATGGGGACTATTGGGGACCATCCTGGTGCTGGCTACCACTGCCACATTCTAAAGACTGAATTCAGTCAATACTTACTGAGTGTCCTTCCTCTGTCTAATACACCTTGCATTGAGTGCTAGGGATACAATAGTCAGTGGGTAGAAGGAGTGGGGAGGGAAAGGGGACTTATAAAGTGCTAAGCTGTTATATGTATGCACCAATTCCTCATGATGAATGTAACCACTATTACTGCAAACGTATGCTAATAAAAACCAAAGTTTAAAAAAAGGTCAGTGGGAAGCAAGGTAGATGGCTCCACCCTCCCGGAGTTTACAGTCTGACAGGGAAGCTGGTGTTAAACAACTAGAGTAAGAGTGTTTCCCCTAAGGAAAGTTGTAGGGGCAGAGGTAAGAATGTCCAAGCACAGAGTACCTTTAGCTTAACATATGCACACTGGAATCTTGAGTCCTTAGACATCTTGTGCTATTCTGTATGCTATTATTATGCACTATCCATCATTTTGGCTTTTTTCCAAGGAAGAATTATACATTGTCCTGAAAATACAGAGCTCTGTTGTGAGGTTGAGGTACCAAGTAAGAATCAGAGATATTCATCAGCTTCCCCCCTCCAGTAAGGAACTTCAGGCCAGGAGGACAGAGACCTTCTCAGTTGTGCAATACTAGGTTTGTATTAAACCATCTTTATTCTTCAGACATTAAACGAATCATTGGTACAGATAGAAAATCTGCTTTCTGAGCCCTAAAGATATCTTTTTAATCACTAGGTAATGGAGGAGTAAATTACGCCCATAAGTGACCTAAGTCAAACTAAACCAAAACAAATCTTTCTGTGTACTTTAATTTTTATTTTTAAACTATGTATGAGAAATACATGAATGTAAAATTTTTAGTTTTTCCGTGCATGCGCTTGTGTGTGTGTGTGTGTGTATGTGCGTGCGCATATGTGTTTAATCTGAGAATCAACTTGTTTCTTCCTAGGGAATCTTTATTGAGTTGCAAAACACTCGATATTATTAAGAATTCTGATCAGAGGTAAACATGCAAAACACTCAGCCAAGGGGATTAAGACTCTTTGTTAGTGTTTACGTTATCTGTTTTTAATTCCTATATATCCTTCCTTTATCTCAGTGTTTCAACACTAATTGCAAAACAGCCCTCTCTAACAGTAATGAGCCCCTGGCCCTGTGCAGACCTCCAGGCGTAGCTCCTTGCCATAGATAAGGCTGCCCCTTAACAAAGCTCAGTAACTGGATCAAGGTCTTTTACTGCTTTTCCACTTTCTTTTGCTCATCTGGCCTTCCAGAGACTAACCCCACTCACTAAATCATGTAGTTCAGGGTGATATCTTAGTCTGCTGAAAGTATCTAACCTCAGCGGAGTTTCTCCTGAAATAAATATGCTGTTCTTGGCCTCTTCTAGCTACTTCCCATCTTTAAATGGAACAATTCTAAACATCTGGATATTAGAGCACCAATTTAATTTGGGTATGAGCAAGAATGGACAAAAACTGGGTCCTGCTGCATAGTCAATCCTAGTTCACTGATATGAATTAACTGAAGTTAAATTAATCTTAATCTCAAGATTTCAAGACAGCATGATTTGATTCTCCATCTCTGCCTTCCATGAATTTTCATGCTGCATTTTGGATAAATAGCACTCCCTGGGTTCTGCTCTTATTGGAATCATAGCAGAGTGTCAAAGGAAGAGAATGAGCTCTTAACATCAATGGGGTTGTTAAATTGCCACTTACTTTTATTTTATTTAGCAAGAGAGGAACTACATTCTGCCTTTTTTCTTTTAGCCCCAATTTTCCACTAGCTGTTTCTGTGATTACAAATATCTTTTACTCTTTTTTTTCATTACAGAGTCACCTACACATTAAAATGGTACCTATTTCATCTTCCTGTCTTGTCTCTTCCTGTATACCCCTTCCAGAGACTTAATTCAAGGAACGTTGCTAAGCAACGATACATCATAGCAGACAGTCACCAATTACTAATTGTCCTCAGCACTTTAGCCTCACAATTCTGGACTCCCTGTGACAATAGCATGTAGTTTGATGGCCAAAATCATACGTCGAGGCTTCTTAGCTCAGTGAAGATTCAGGCAGTTATAACAACGCACTATCATCACAGCAGTAACAAAGACTTCCAAAGCTCACACTCACTGAATCATTGCATGTTTATAAGCTCATCAGCTTGGCACTGATCTCTCCTTCCTGCTCAGGAAATAAATTGAAGATAAGGTTGGAAATATCTGAACACATGCACTGATGAAAACGTGGGTACCAGCATTTCACACACATTCACCTTCCTCCCCACTGGTACCTTCCCATTACTACAGTTTCTAGTTGAATTGAGGATCTATTAGTAATCAAATTTCAGCCTCAATTTTATGGTTAGTGTAATGGAGTTAATTTCTCTAATGCTAGCAGTTCATGGAAGGGGTCTCTTGTGGCAGCACAGACCTGGGATTCGCAGCAGCTGTCAGAGATGCCGCTAAGGAATTCCTTATTAGCTAAGATGCAACCAGGCAGAAAACTCATTACACAGTGCTAAATATACTTAATCACATCTATTAGAGAAAAATGAACTTGATAATTACAACAAATAACTAAACTGCAGAAAGTGTTCAAGGAAACACACACACACACACACACACACACACACACAAACACACCAGAATCTAAGTGCAGAGGGAATCCGAGAGGCACAGAACTAAAGGGAAGCAAGGAACACGTCGCGTTGTGCTGAAGGAGAAACCAGTCTCCAGGTAGGTGGAGCTGATTTAAGTTACCTAGGAAAATGACAAATTTACATTTCAAAAGTGCCCTTGTTTATTTAGTATGTGTAAAATTTTAATTAGAAAGAAATCTTCAGAGGATGAACGCTTTGTAGACAGGTTCTCAGTGGTGGGGAGCGGGTAGGGGGATGTAAGGGAGCCCACAGTAAACAGTCAATGTGACAAATAGAGACCTATAATAGCTCTGTGGCACAAACGACTTCCCTGGAGCCTAACAAATGTTGAGAGTCAAATTTGTCTTTTTCTCTGTCACAAAATTGAAGTTCCTGAATGGGGGGACCTTTACCATTTCTGACTAAGGAATCTGCATGAGGAGCCCTGGGTAAAAGTCACCAAGCAACTGTTCAAGTGCCTAACCTGGCCCAGGAAAGGAGTCACTACTCCTGGGGGTAGTTCAGGACAGTTTGGCTTCTGAGAGGCAAGGCCACAGAATTAAATTAACATTGGACGAAGACTGGCGGAGATATCTTTGGAGACTGGAAAGGGGATAAGAAAACTGGTCACTGATAAAAGATATGGAACAGTCAGAAGAAATGGAGGACACATGGTGATAATAAAAGATCAGGATAAAGGCTAAAAACAGGTGGTAGCCCAGTTCAGAATCTTAAGGATGTAGAATAAGCAAGGGCTGAAGCTGGCCAGAGTGCAGTAAAGCTGCTGACTCTTTGACAACTTCCTCTCTGTAGAGAGCAAACATGGACACAGTTTTTAAACACAGAAGTGGTAGGATGGCTTTGCTTCTGTAACATCTGCTAAATTCAAATATACTGTTTTACATTCAGCCACTAATGGCAGGAGGCAACCCACTTACTCTAAATTCTGAGAAAATCAAGTCAAATCCATACATTCACACCAACATTCAGGAAACCCTTTGCTCTTCTTATTCATATTTTAAGCAGAATGAAAACATGAGCAATAAATATGGTTATCCCCAAACACTCAGGTTTCCTGATCGGAGGTTTACTTCTCTGTCTTACTTTTTAAGTAGAACAACCTGCGTAAGGTGAGAGACATTCTTGGCTTTGTCTCCTGTATCCAGCCCATGTAGTCTGTAACCTTGTCCCAGGTTCCCTCCAGGAAACCTGTCCTTCCCTGATTCACAGCCCAGGGGCTTCCTTCTACTGCAGTCACCTTTATCAACCCCAGCACTATCCCAGTCCTCTGGTTAGAAATAAGGCAAATGAACACCTTTGCTGGGACTGCTAGGATGAGGCCTCTCACTTTCTCTGTGAGATGTGACCATGGGGGACAATAGCTGCAGCCACCTCGTGGTGATCAAGAGAGAACAGTCTGATTGAAAGTGGAGCCAACACTAAGGAAATAGAAGCAGGAGCTCAGATCATGCTGTACTAAAGCCTTTGATTCTTAATCTTTTTAGAAACATTAAGTCAGCACATAATACATCACTTTCCCCACGATAAAACCACCTTCTTCAACCTCCATCAGGTTCTTTTCCCCATTTTCCCATCCAAGTACTAACCAGTCCTGACCCTGCTTAGCTTCCGAGATCAGATGAGATCAGGCACATTCAGGGTGGTTTGGCCGTAGACCTTCCCCCATTTTCAAGTGAAAGAATTCCGATGGAACATTAACCTTAAGGCTCCATGTGGACTTAGTCTGAATGTGAAGAAGATATTATATTAAATAAAATGACACAGAGTGACTCTGTGGCTTACATGGAAAGACCTAAGTGACCACTGATTTTGTCTTTAGTGACTGATAATGGGCATTTCAGGACCTGGGCTCCAGCACAGTGGGCACTGCACACTGGACCTTAGAGCTGAGTAGAGAGATCAGAGGATGCAGGAGCATCAGCCTACAGCAGACATACAGCTGCACTGTGTTTCATCACATATCAATTTTTACTGAAAAGAAAACCATACAAATTTAATCAGCTCTTCATATGGAAATATTTAACTTTTTCCCCTGGAGTTGTTTGATATTATTGTTATAAGAGTCAGGATTAAAAAAATAACAAGACGTGTGATAGTGGTGGACACAGAAAAGCATCCATTTCTGGCAAGAACACAAAACTCATTTCCAGTAGACTCAAGTCTTAAATGCACTGGCGTCTCTGTCAATTGCCTGGCTCAATGAAGAACACATTACATGCCCATAACCATGACAGGATGGGAATGATCCATCCTGCACACCCCTCACTCTCACTGTAGGCAAGATACTATTATGGGTGAGAATAATATGCTCTCAGAAAAGCTCCTATTGCCCATGAGTTTAGAGAGTGTTCTGTTTTGGCATCTAAACCTCTGAGGTTTCCATTCCCTCTTTTGCTCTTCAGAGATGTTATCAGACAACCTTGTTCCAGAACTCCTAATCTCTGAAAACCTATAATGTGGAACTCTTACATATATACCTATTAAAGAACTATGTTCTCTCTCAGTAGTCGTAAAATGTAAAACACCTCTTAAAAAAGACTTTCTTTGTTTCTCAGCCAAGGTCACATGAGACAAAAGAAGCTGCTTTTAAAATATGATTTTAAAATACTGTATCCATATACAGGGTGATTTTAAAATGAAGTCTGCTTTTGAGATCTTAGACATTTTTAAAGACCAAAGTGATGTAAGCTATCAGGCCAAGCCAAGAATTTTCCATCTCACAAATAAGTCATGAGAAATTCTGGGGTACTGAGTGTAGTGACACATGCCCATAATCCCAGCACTAAGGCTGAGGCAGGAGGATTGCAAATTTGAGACTGGGTTTGGGCTACACAGCAAGTTCCACAGTGCACTGGTCACCAACTGGGTTAGGAGGCCAGATAAATTTGAAGACCACACATCAGCTATGCTAGGGCACCTGGAAAACCTTGCATAGGCCCAGCCAGGATGACTGTTCTGGATTGCCCTGAACCACGATCTCAAATCTTCAGTAACTTCTAACCTTGACACACTTACAAAGCCGTAACATTCGTTGACAGTGCAGCTATTAAGTCGCCAGTCAATACCCAGATTAATTTTCCTGGATGCTATTTCACTTTATTGTGGAAGATCTGTCCACCCACTAAATACCCTGAGATGGGCCAGTCATCACATTGGCACCCCTGACCCACTCCCCTAGAGGAGAAAAAATGGCAGACACTGTTAGCAGTTGAGAAGATACTTGAGAGGAGTACTTCTTGGAATCCAAAGCACAGAAAACTTATGTCAACATTATGGATAATGCTTTTTTTTTTTTTAGAGGAAAAAGAAATCCTATTTCTATTATGCAATCAGGAAATTGAAGATGTCTATCTCCAGATAACCAACTGCTTGTGGTACGATTTCGGTTGGAAACTTTCACATAGACTGTTTTCATACTGTCTGTTCTGGCTTCTCTGTCACTTCACATTGACTTTTTTTGCTCCCTGTAGCAAATAAATCAGAAAGTTAATAGTTCTGTTGATTTGTGGAGCTTTTTTTTGCCTCTTAAGAAAATAAAGAAACGAAAAGAATAGCTTTAAAAGGGGAAAAACTGATCCCAGCGTGTTAACAACTCCATTGCGGTTTCAGGCTGCGGTCATGCCAACTGTCTAGTAAAAAGAGAAATTCCACTGTAGCAGAAGTAATAAAATCTTCTTTTAAAGCACAAATACCATGCAGGGAGGAAATGTAAACCTTTGCATTGGAACTATGAAGGTGGGGGTGGTTTGAAGTAAAATATGGACTGGAGTATTAGTGATTCTCGGTAACCACACTGCTTTGGATAATCTTTCACCCAAAGCAGCTGTTTCTATGACTCAGAATCTTCTCTTCTTAATCCATCACCCAGAAGACTTTAGGAAGATGTAAGCTATTATCTGAAGCTATCTTCATTGTTATTCATATGACAAAATATTTATCACCCACTCTGCCTTTTCAAAGAAGCTGATCTCTGAGATGGATAGTTAGAAAATTCTCATCAGCTTGACAGCATGCTTATGGCAAGCCAAATGTGACTGCTCTGGGAAAGAACCTGTTTCCAAACCAGAGAAAGAGGTACTTAACATCTGAGTCTCATATCTGGATTTCTAGGACTCATAATTGACAAATAATTGACTTTCCTTAAGATTGGGGTCAAAGCTCCCCAAATTACCACCCTTGGTGATGAACACACTGGGCCAACTGTTCCCAGGCAGCCAGGAGGAATCCTGTCTGCCCCACAGGCCCTCACTCAGTTACTGCAACAAAAGGCAGCAGTTGAATGTAGAGAAAAGTCAAGTGAAAAGAGCTGGGATCCTGTGACACCAGGCATTCAACAGCCAGATTGTTTTCACACAATCACTCAATATCTCTGATGATGGCCAGACTTGGAAGGAGGATCTATTTGCCAGGTAATGCTTTGACACTGAGAGTCACCAGAATGCAAAGCCAAATTCCTGTTTCCTAATGCAGGCTGTCCATTAAAACACCCATATCCATGGTCCACAGACTAATCCTGGGAAGAAAGCCCTCCAAACAACAGGACTGGGCCCCATGAATGGATGCCTCGGAGTTTCGACTTCCAGATTTGTCCTCCCTCTTCCTAGATTCCATCTGAAGGGAAGGAAGAGGGGATCCAGGGAAGAAGGTAAACTATAGCTGCAGCAACAACAGCAGCTGTTGCCGCCTAAGCCACCACCTTAACACTTCCATGAATTAAATACAAAGATACAAAGGCACATATTTCATTTCATCTGGTTTTTCCTCAAGTCTTCCCACCACATGAGCTGTATGTAAACATTACAACTTCTCCCTTCACCACATTGGACTTAATTGTATTCCTAATTGAAAATGAAAATTAATTTGCTTTTGATCAATTCCAGGTGGTAGATCGGCCTGAAATGGGAGCAAAGCATTTTTTCCTCTCTGAGTGACCACACACATGTGCCCATAAACACCAGCATGTACTACTGGCATAAACAGGCAACCCCCTCTTTTTGTACAAGGGCCTCTAGTGTCTCTGTCTCTCTTCCCTTTGCTGATTGGCATCATTCAATTTTTAATAAAAAGATTTACAAAAGTGACAATACTTGTGGAAATAAACTGCTGACAGACTCGCTGAGTTAAGTGCGTAATTAAGGCTGTGGAACTACAGATGTTGAACAATGGTGGCTCACATCAAGATGTATGCAGTGGTATCACAAATAACCTGGCATCTGGTTTCTTTATCTAAGTACCTTTCTTACGGTTTGGATCTTAATTTTTTACAGTTGACAGCAATGTTATTTGAGCCAGTCAGTGGCATCTGGCTGCTGGGGGAAAAAAATAGAAAGAAAGAAAAAAAAGAGAAAAAAAAATCTCCATGCACTTTAATTAATTGTGGAGAAATTACATGGTCCTTCAACCGTGTAGTTTGTCATCAGTGCACATTACAGATTTATATTAGATGTTTCTCCACAGTGTCAGGAATAATTAAAAGGGGGTAGGAAATGATGCCAACCAGCAATGCTTTACATCAGTGGTGAAAGTTTTATATTTATTACAGCCAAACAATTTTAGAAGAAGATGTCAACTCAGAAGCTTGACTGTGCATGGAATACATATCAGGCTGGAGGGAAAGCCAATGCTCCGCGGCTACCGGCATAATGAGAAAGGGCTCATGTTTAATCTATCAGGCCGACGAGAATTGGTATGGCGTGCCAGAGTTATTAATGACAAGGCATCCCCTTTTCTCATAAAAACATTCACCCCAAACAATAAGTAACATATGCTTTTTTCTTTTTCCAGAAGTGATCTTCATCCAACTGCTCTTTCTGAGCCTAATATGAACAGAAGTGCCAATAGTATACAAGTCTCTCTCTCTTTTTTTTTTTTTTTTTTTGTCAATTAATCTGTGCCACACTTATGGCTTGGGCAGCTTTGGTGAAATGATTTAGGAAAAAAAATACTGAAATGACTTTTGCCTTCACTCAGTACATGATTGGGGCCTCTCTGCCAGAGCCTTCAGCAAAGGGAGCCATCCCTAGACAGCACCCAATGTGAACCATTTATAGCCACACAAATTGAGAAACTCAGATCTTAGCTTCTCTATTCCTGATACCATGAATAGGCCACAAACATATTCTTTTATGTTTTCCAGAGATCCGGGACTACATTTAGCAATCAAAGGTCATGAAAAAGCTCTTAGAAACATCCCATAAATCCATGGCGAAGGTTCAGGAACAGCCATCCACATGTCATCAATCTTCTCATTTGCTCTTCCAATCAAGCAGATTTCTTTTTGTATCATCAGCATATCAGGCAGCACATTCAAGGGATTATTAAGCACCGTCAACCTTCTGTGTGTGCCTCACAGAACAGTCAGTGTGCACAATAATCCTCTAATATGCGATGCCTGTCACTTCTTATTTATTAGCTTCTTGCCCTGGATATTTTCATAATTTCCATGTAGCCAGGAGGGCCCCGGAAGTGGAGACATCTTGGGAATCACAGCCTCAGTGTAGCCTCACCTTTGCTGCTGTGGACACATATGACAGCAGAGCAGCCAAAAGAGGTTCTCTCCTCAGGGGCTGCAGGGGGAACTGTCCATCCTGAAAGCTACACCAGCTAAGGAAAGTAGCAGTAGAGCCCTCAGGGCAATGTGTTTTTTAGAATGACCAGGAGGGTCTACTAGAGTGAGCAAGTTTTGCTTAAAGTTCAACTTTATGATTCTACAAACAAATACCAGTACTCTCAGTTATTTTAAATGTTTTTATAACAGTGTTCTTAAATTTATAAAGAAGAGTGCTTTTCATATTTCCAATATTTCACTAATAGCCGTGTAACTCAATGAAAAAAACAAAAAAACAGGAAACCTCAGTGTTTTAGTCTTAAATAAAATACAAATCTAACACACATTTTTTTCTTTGTTAATGGCTTAGAAAATCAGTGGTCATCTTTCTAAAGTACTCAGTATTTCAAATAACATCCAAACTTCATTCCATGGAACTTCCTTCTTTGATCTCTATTCTCACCTCCTGGAACACTGCTTTCTGTTCCTCCAGAACATTAAACTCATTCCAGCCTCAGGGACTCTGCTCTAAACTGTCCCTCTGTCTAGAACGCTAACTCCAGGGCTTCATGTGTATGTGGCTTTCTTGTCTTTCAGACTTCACCTCTCAGAAAAGCCATCCCTGACCTCCCAATATTGTATTACCTACCTCTCTCCCATTTTCTAGCTCCCCATCTGGAATTATCTTATGTATGTATTTAACATGGGTCTCATCCATTGCAATGGATGCCCTAAGAGAACTTGGAAATACAACGCTAGGGTAGACTGCTGAATGTGCCTAAAAGTAACAAATCCGTAATTAGTTTCAAATAATCCATATGTCGTTTTTTCTTTAATTCAGCAGAAAGTCTTTAATCTAGTTACTGTAGCTGAGATTTTGCCATAAAAATTATTTTTTCTTGTTCCATTCAGATTTCAAAGCTACAGACATACCCCTTTTTTTTGGAGTGATCCTAATGGAATTAGCCAAATTTTAAAAGATATCAACTTAAAACCATTATTATTGGAAAAAGAATATTAAAAAGAGGTTAAAGCACTACATCCTCTGTCCCCAGAAGGATTACTTTACTTACTGCTAGTATTTAATTAAGCAGCTTCCTCGACCAGTCACTAGGTTTGAATTTGAATTTGAGTCAGGGTTTATAGGGCTTCATCCAAATCCCTGTCTAACTCAGCTTTGCAGGGAAGCAGACAAATGCAACCATGGTCAAGGCAAGAACCAGCAGGTACCAATGGCAATCCTGTGCACTTAGGACCAATCAGGGCCTCAAAAAAGGGTGTTTGGATCAGACCAAAGAGATGTGAACTCAACATTGAGAACAAATTCCTGAAGGAAATGAGAGACTTGATAAATGACTAGAGAACTGACTCGGAAGAATTATGATCAAAATAAATCTACCCTGACCCCTGTGCTTTTTGAAAACTGTGTTTGGTTCATCTTTGTAGTTACTCCACAGAACGTAAAACAGACGAAGAGCTCAAGCTACCGCAGTGGACTGAGTTTCAATAAGCTCCATGAGGACAAGGCCGTGTCTCTCTGGTTGTTCACTGTGTGCTCAGAGTTCAGCATAGATAAGATGTTGGTTGAATGAAAACCACAAATTAACAAATGATATAGTCAATGAATGAATGGGCCACAGTGGCCCTGCAGGGCTAAGATAGGTGAAATCTTGCAGAGGTGGAAATCCCATTCCCAAACCCAAGTTCTTCCACTGATTCATACACTTTCTCTCCAGAAGGCAAATCATTTTCTCTTCTCCATCCCACTCCTCCTACTCCCATACCACGTCTTTGGGAGACTCCTACCCTTGTATTTTTTTGGCTCTAAAATTTTATGTGTGCTCCATAAAAAAACCTTCTTCAGAGGAATACCACGAAGGCTGGATACTCTTATTCCTTCAAAAAATGGTCCAGTGGAAATATATTGGGCTGTGTCCTGTCCCACCCTCTTGGAGAACTAACCTTCCTAGTGTGGATATATTTTCAGTAGCAGGCTCGTGGCAGCCATGTGTATTCAGTGTGGTCTGACTCCCTGGCCACAAGGCCTCGTTCCATAAGTGGGTATCTAACTCAGACTGGAAGAAGTTAAGTATCATAGAAATGTTCTGGCTTCATTCATGGACTTCTGTTTAGCACAAAGATTCTCTTTGTTAACTATTTCTGATTCTATAGTTTAACTTGTTGTTTTACAGTGTGGGAAGCCATGAGAATTAACCTCAACATTTTCAGAAACGAATACATTTGTGAATAAACTTGGATTTCTGGGCAAGAAGACTCCTGGTTATTTGTTTTGACCCTCCAATCTATCCTTATGACCCAGAGGGGTCCTCACAATCCACTCAATTATCTGCTAGACCTTAGATTCCCAGTCCTAAGAAAACAGGCCCACAGTTTTGGTGGTTTCCCCTCAATCCAGGCTAATGAATGGGCCTTATTCATGCAGAGATGTTAACAGAGACAGGCAACATGGAAGCTGGGAAAGAAGGCCAGCCAGAAGGTTGCAAACATTAAAGAACTAAATACTAGATTAGGGCTAATCTGGTAAATTCAGAATACTGAGGGACAACAGGAACCTTAAAATGGGATAGACAGCTGAAAGCATGAGCTTTTAAAAATGCTTTGCCTTAATCTGCCAACCTATCTGAAGGTCTAATCTATCAGGTATTTAACCATACACCAGACACATTTCCTTCACCTCTCGGGGGAAGGAGGAAAGGAGGAATTATTTCCATATGAAATGATGTGATTCCATTATATTTCTAAATTAAAGCTTTGCAGGCCCTCGGTGTGATAATTGTGTTTGCTCATTATACTGTACCATCTCTATTACCAACATGCTCCCCACCCCCACCCCCGAGAGTAATTAGAAGAGGAAAGAAATGTATTCAATGTGGATCCAGCAGTCAGGGATCTATGTACAACTTGTTTGCTGTAAAGAAGATTGAGACCCTCCCCCAAAACTCAGCAAAAACAAAAACAAAGCTCTGATAACTTCAGTTATTTAAATTAAAGGCCCAAACCTAAAAAGTGTTCTTGGATTTGTCTGCATCAAAACTTGCCCAAGGTTTCCCAGTCAGAGGCAGGAAACTACTTTATCAGGGACCCTCTAAAGATCTTGTAACACTCTGGGATGATGGTCTGCACTTAAGTGTTCTCCAGTAAGTTTTAGCCTGACAAACCACCATGGCTCCAAAGAAGGCCTTAAAATCTACAGTGTAAATGAGTGCCCCTCAAGCAGTAGGGTTTACAGTTATGAATTAGACATTTTAATCCTTCTCTTCCCCTCAAAATACCCTAAAGACCCCTTCTCTCAGGGGAGGAGCTGTTCTGATCACTGTCTGTGAAGTGACCTTTGTGAAGTCATGTTTAGATGTAGTTACAAGACATGAAATGAAAACTCTTCACTTAGATATCTCTCATTTCACGCTACACCAAACTAAGGGGCCACAGCCACAATGGCCCCATCAAAATGAAGGTGAGGTCTACTAGAGGGTCTCATTTCATTTCTGAATGTGAATAACTATGAAGTCTTGGAAATGACACCTGTTTTCCTTATTCATTTATTCCTGTAAGAAACTGATATGCCTCTTTTCCTTACAAGCTTGTATTAAGAATTACCTTTAAACAAAAGTACAGGATATATCTGTTTTACAGCAAAAGCAACAAAAATAGCAAAACAGATCCTGTTCCATCAATAGGGTACTTCCTTGTTGATCAATCACCTGGGAACATGTGTGAATTCTTTCAAACTAGAAGGAAAAACCTGGAACCAATTCTGCATTTTCTGAACTCAATGATTATAGTAACATATGCCAAAAAAACAAACAAACAAAAACCCCAAAACCCAAAAAACCAAATAGATAATCTCAGACTATAGATTTGGAGTAGTGACCACATGTATCATTCTGGAAGGAATTTGCTTTCTCAATTACGTTTTGCTGGTGACTCCACATGCCTCATTCCTGAAAGCATATACTACCAGTAGGGGCTGATAACCCAGTGTTAAGTAGTGATAAACATCAGCTGATTATTAAAACTTCATTCAAGCCAAGCTATGTGCAAACATGAAATAAAAAAGTATGATTAGAAAGTAGAGCTCCAGAACTTTAAAGATTGTACATTGGCTTGAACGTTAATGACCCTTTTTAAGTCTTTAAAACTAGTAGAAGAAAATCTCTGTTACCTGGCCTATGTTCACACAATCTTATTGGTCTCACAAGCTCAGTTCATTCCCTACTTGGGGCTGAACAGGTTCCAAGGCACGATACTGTACACAGACTTTGGGAAGCTTTTTGGATAATGCTGTAACAGAACTAGAAGTGATTATTCCCTAATAAAAGCTTGCAAATCCCAATGCACTCATGCTAACAGACAACAGTGAAGTGGTATATTTTTCTTGCAAAAATATTCCATCTCTCTTCCTTCCCTTATCTAGCAAGGTATTCTTTTCACTTTAGAATCACTGGTTTTAAGATGGAAACTCTGGTTTTAAGATGGAAAAGCAATGAGGCATTTTATTAGAAAAGTGCTGTCAAGAGCAGCTTTATTTCCTGGTTACACAAACACCTGCTTTCCTAGAGAAAGTAAAGTCAATGTTTAAAGTCTGTTTAAAGCCAGGCATAGTGGCGGATGCCTGTAATCCTAGCACTCAGGAGGCTGAGGCAGAAAGACCAAAAAAATAAAATTGAGTATACTTTTAAAAAGTGAACACAAAGGGCCGAGAGTTTGGCTCAATGGCTTACACACCTGTCTGGCAGGCGCAAAGTTGTGAGTTTGATCCCCGGTGCCGCCAAAAAAAAAAAAAAAAAAAAACACAAGATTTCTATATATCATTTAACAAGAGAAATAACCACATCTATCTATCTATCTATCTATCTATCTATCTATCTATCTATCTACCTATCCATCCATCCATCCATTGATCTATCTATCTATATATCTAGGTACTAGGGACTGAACCTAGGACCTTTGCACTGAACTATATCCCCAATGCTTTTCTTTTTCTTTTTGTTTTGTTTTGTCTGTTTGTTTGAGACAGAGCCCCACAGTATCAAGGAAGTGGTGGTGGGACCTGTCGCATACCTCTTACCTGCACTCTTCAGAAATTATGCCTCAGTACCTCAAGTGTGGAAAAGGCAATACGATACTGCACCTATCCGAAGTTAGACACTTGGGAAGCAGCAATGAAAAGGCCCATTGCTTATAAAAAGTCACATTGTTTGGGGCTCAAAGGACTCAATTGTTTCTGGCCAACTTGGAACTTTTCTTGCTCTCTGGAATGAGATGAGTGTGACTTTGTACAGAGTTTTATGTTGGACAACTGCATGCACTCAGGTCAACCTTTTGTAAGATTTGGATTCCTAAGTCTAGGCAAAGGGCTTGGCAAAAGGTACAGGAGTTTTCTGCTCCACTTCTCTTCACATCTTAAACTTCACTAGCCTGCCCCAGAGACTTCCAGCCCCACAGCCTCAACTTCATTTTTCTGTTAGATATAAGTCCCCAACTCTGCAAGTATTATGTAAGCTTAGACACACCACCAAAGAAAATCTGTTATTCTTAAAAGACAACAATATCTCTTTAAGCAGATAAAACAAAGTCCAGAACTGACAGATCCTTGGCAATTCATTGGTCTCTGAAACTGAAGTATTATGAAAAACTTTTAAGTTAAATGAGAATGAAGAGGAAATGTACCCATTGACTGATGAGAGAATGTGACAGACAAGGCAATTATTAATTCACAACCAAAGACATATACCTGCTCCCTGGCTGACCCAGGAGGTTAAGGCCTATTATGTTTGTGTCTAGATGTTCCCCCAAAGCCTCATGTGGTCATTGGGGGGCAGGTCTTGCGAAGGCAGCTGAGTCTAGCATTTCTGATTGGTTTATTGTCTAGTGCTGCAATTGGCAGTGTGAGTGCTGCACCCACCCTGGGGCAGGTAGCTGGCATACAATATAAGGGGGGGGTGTGCTCTCTCCTTTTTTGCTTTTGTCATTTGTGGCTGCCATGAACAGTTGCCTCTTAGTGATGCCACCCTGCCTTGGAGCCAGCTGAGTATAGACTAGACCTCCACAAACTGTAAGCTAGATAAACCTTTCCTTCCTTCATTTTGGGTGTCAAGTATTTTGCTTCAGCAACGAGAGAAAAGTGACCAACACAAGGCTCCATAAGCTTTTCTTCTGCTGACAATATCATAGGTTGAAAACTGCATTGAATACACCTAACCACCAACCGCTAGGTCAGCAACACAGTCTACGGGTGGTGATTTCCCTTGTGACCATGAAGCTGGCTAGCAGTGGCTCACTGCCACTGACCAGCATTGCAAGAGCATCCTCCTGCAAACCACTAGCCCAGAAAAGGACCAAAAGTCAAAGTACAACTTCTACAGAATGCATTTTCATATCATTTTCGCATCGTCATAAAGTTGAAAAATTGTAAGTGAAACCCACTGTAAGTCAGGGACTGTCTATATCAAAAATCACCAAAATTAGTGAAAATTTTTTCTTTTAATTACTCAGTTTGTACCTTGGGTACCAATATTATCTCAGGCTACTGAGGTGACATAAAGATGTTAGTAGTACTTTGGAGAATTATTTCATAATTTTCACAAGCAGGAGAAAGCCATGGTTCCTTTCTAGTAGATAATTTAGATGGCTTTATTTTTAAAACTTCTTCCCATACTCAGACTGCTGTTGGGGCATGCAGCTGCCTCCCTAAATGTCCATTTATTTCCAAGTCTGAAACAGAAAATCACTGACTCTTTCCTCTTCTTCATCCCCATAACCAACTGATGACGAAGTTCTCTCACTTTAGAAATCCTTTGACTTCTTCATATCCACTCATCCCAGGAACACTGCTTTTCTCCAAATACACCCACACCTTTTGCCTCCAGCAAGAATGACCCAAATCCATGGGGTACACTGCCAAGAGACTAATCTTCCTACATTCCCATCAGCACTAAGTCATTCTCACCCTTGGAAGTGGGAGTAGGTTCTCAAAACTCAGCCATCTTAGTGCCTCTTACGCACTGCTCTATGTTTCCTGAATTTTCTGTTTTCAACCAGGTAGCCTAGGTTGTACTATTTTATTCCTGTCCTCATTCTATATTCTATCTAACAGAAATGATCTCTTATCATTTGTCTCTGTCTTTACCAACTCAAAACTCAACTTTTCCTTAAGATTTTTACCTATATAGTTTGAAACGAACCCACTACACATGGGACTTACTGAAAATGAAATGATTATCTATCCTGGAGTCTTTTAGCAGCTTCTCAGGGTCCACTGACATTAAGATAATTAAAAATCTTAATTTTAATTTTAAAAATAAATTTTAATTCAAACATTTTATATTTTCATTTCAGTGATAATCTAAAATAATTTACCACTACTGTATACCAGATTTCTTTTTGAGATTTCTAAATTAAAAGGAATTTTTACAGAGTAATACTCAGATTTTAGGGATCATAATGGTCTCTATGAACTCTTACTATGAGAAGAGCCCAAGGATATTTTTTTCTTCTAAAAGAAATCTGTAAATGCACCTGACAATCATATAGTCTCATGTGACATATCTTTTCTAGTGTTGTCTGGAAAAGTTCTTTAAATCCTTTAGTCTTATTTTTCATGTTTTTATGTTTTATCTTCCCAAATAGATAGTAAAGTCTCTGGGGACAGGATACATGTCTTTGGACTTCTGACATACCAAATATAATCTTGCAAAGAGCAAGTGCTTGGTCAAAACTACTTACTTGGGTTTTGACTATGAAGGGCTGATGTGTCCACACTGAATGCCAGAGGAAAAAAACTAGACATTCAAAAGAAAGCTATGGAAAGGGAGCGTAACACTGTCCAACATCCCATTTCTTAGACACATTCTGTATACAGTTAAAAGAGCTCCACATACTGCTTTCTCTATAACAAAGGTTTTATTACTCCTTTCCTCTAGTAAACAATATAGGAGGATATTATTACTAGGCAGTAAAATTGAGGCATTTCTTTCTCATAACTGGTAAGAGGTCCCAGAGATGATGAAAAAAATTTGTTGAATCCAATCTGTTCTGAATGTTTCCAGGAAATCCTTGATCTTTGTTAGTTTTATTCTATACAAACAAGGTGATCCTATTTGTCATTCTAGACTTCATTCGAAGAAAAATGAAGCCTGAGGGAGCGGTCAGTGAGACAGGATTAGGAGGAGCAGGGTATCTCAAAACAGGACCTTTCCACCTAAGAACTAGTAGAGGGTTGGAAAAATGAATCTTTCACTAGCTATGCACAGTGTTGCACTGGTTACCTAAAATGCTTCCTCATACGAGTTGTAGAGTTGATTAATACAGATTTTCAAAACTTACTGTAGTAGTTAAAAACTCAAGTAGCAATCAACAGCAGAAGCCAGAGCAAATGAAACCAAAGACTCATTTATGTAACAGAGAAATATTCTTCCCATTGTTGCCTGTCCTATTGTTGTCAACTGACAAGGTCTATTGAAAATGTTGATGGGGCATTAGCTGATCCTGTGGGTCAGTAAATACAACACCATTCTTCCTCTTCACCACAGAAAGGTATCTGTGGAGTTTAAAAAAACAAAGCAGGATTAGAAATCACTTGGATTTTTTCAAGCCAATAATAGATCTATACATAAAAAAGTACAAGTTTGATTTTACAAAAGATCATTCCAAAGAATATGCGAGGACTAAGAAAGAAAGTAGGAAGAAATTTATAAGGACAAATGATGACTTTTCTTCAAAACAGGTTGCCCTTACACCTCAAGTCGCAACACCTCAAGTCTGCAAAAAAGGAGACTATGAGTGGTAACTTTAGTAATAGCAAAACTAAAGCTAGAACAAAGTGAGGAAGGTTTTCCTCTCTGAGAATTGTTCTTTGTTCAGGTGCTACTGCACATTCAGCACGAAAGTTAATTAACACACAGTACACTGCTGCCTGGAAAGACTTACATAATTACATCTGAATTCTAATTAGGTAACTCTCCAGTATCCCCTGTCTGAATCATCCAAACTACAAATCTCTAAAAGTGTGGCTAGCACTCTCTTAGTTAGGCCTGTGACTTACCTGTGAAATTGAAAAGTTGTCACTTTCAACATGTGGGATACACTAATAGGCTATATGAGTTTTCCCATATTCTTTTCATCCAGAAAGTGAAAAGATCCTACTTGAGAGAAACTAGGATCTTCTAGGATTCCTTTGGATTATCTTCTGGTGTTTCACAGATTCCAGAGCAACATGCCCAGTATAAGTGTGTTTATTGGCCACAATGTCAGGTAATTACTCCGTAAGGTACTTGTGTTGATTTTTAGTTAGTTTAACTAAGAAAATATAATATTGATACAAACAAGTTGTTGAGATTATGAGAAATTTAAAAATGCTTTTTAGATTATTTCTAGAATTTCCCAAGCTATCTATAATGAAATATCTTTATACTAGTAACAATTTAGGGAGAAGAAAAATCAGAAAAAAAAAAAAAAAGCTCCTCCAAAATGAAACCACCATTTTATGTATGGTATGAATTCCTACCTCATATTTACAGCATGACACACTATTATTTCAGAACTTTACATCAGAATTTTAAACATGGTATATGATACAGTATCAATCTAATCAAAAGATTCATTTATCTACTCAAACTGAACAAATGTGCAAGCTATGCTATAAATTACCTCCAAGAATGTTCAACTCAGAATAATCGGATACAGATTCTAGTGACATATGATAAGAGTTGTAATCAGTAACATTTAACAATATATTAGGTTTATCTCCTTTCTCTGGCCACTATTTCAAATGACGCCACAAATCCCCTTGAGATCTTTCACTTGGCTGGGCACACCTTTGTTATCAGGTGAAAACAACAAAGGGAACAGCATGTTCCCAAATCTGTTCATCACGTGGGTAGGCGCAACAGAGCTGATCTCTACTCACCTATTCTGAATATTGGTGGGAGGGGGAGGAAGATTGGGAAGAGTGAGAAACAGAACTTAATTAGTAGAAATGTCTGGGTCCACTACTACAAACAGTGAAGCTACCCAACTGGTGGGCCCAGCCAAAGAGATCAGAAACAGGTCTACTATTGCCAACGCTGCACTCTGCCCGCAGCTACTGTCAACTAATGATAGATTAGACAAATCTGATTGCTCTATCAAAACATTCATCTCAAATCTTGATTAGTAAGCCTATTGAATTATGATTAATTCACAAGGGTGCTGCTGACAGATAAGATACTTTATCTGACAATATGTACTAGTTGCTTTGCCTGAAGCCAAAAGGAAAAAATGAAAAAAAAAAAAAAAACCCAAAACACAACACAACACAAAACCTAAACAAACAAACTCCGAAGTTGCTAGCAAATATCAAGCAAAGCACATGCAGAAGGATAATGAGGCTACACGCACCTTTTAATTTAATGAAGAGCTTGTGTGTGAGAACTCAGCCTTGATACAAAAAGCAAGAGGGACTTAGGGAGAGGAAATACATGGCGAACAATACCTTGTAAACAACAGAACACCAGGGCCCCTCCTGCCTTTTAAGGAAGGAATGTGTAAGAGACAGGAACTTCAGATTGCTGTAGGAGGCATCATCCTTGGTTTTGGCGACATCCCAGTTACACAAGCCAGAGACAGAGCAGAACTTACATGCTTTTTCTAATGTTGCCATTCAATTATGCTCCTTGTTTCTGGGATGAAGACATCTGGGCAGAGAACTCATGGGACTTTCAGAAGGTGGAATTAAAAAGAAAAATCTTTAGAAAGTAAAATGATGAGGACAAAAGAAGGGAGAAATTCTTTTGTTTTGTTAAGAAAAGGCATAAAAATTGGGTTTCTAATGTTTTTCTATTTTTTTTTTAAGGTGCTAGGGATGGGACCCAGGGCCTTTCACATGCTGAGCATGTGATCTACCTCTGAGCTATAATGCCAGTCCCCGTTTTTCTTTTAGTGCTGTCTAAAACAAACAAAACAAAACAAAACAAAAAAACATTCAATACAATTACTTCAACTTTGGCTTAAGACATAACAATGACTCAGGGAAAGCCAAAACAGCATCACTCATTCCCTTATCAAGTCAGGTCAGGAGCCCTGAACTTCAATCTATCATGCCACGTCCATGTGCCACTCTACCAATCCCTCAAATTCGGTCCTGGTTGTAGCTGGGGACTAGGGAGTGAGTACAGTGTGAGGATGCCAAAGACTCAAAATTCTACGTCATTTTTGATGGTGTGTTATCTTATCCTGACCTTATGATTTTACAAAAAGCTAATGTCCCATAATCATGTTTCTCTTTAACTGGTATTAACCTTTCAGTGACTTCTCTCTGTATCTCTCATGCACTCTCATAACTATCCTCTGTTAATCAATTGTGCACTACAGATGGGGGTCAAGGAAACCTACTTCCTCCTCTGATAGCCTCCAATGTTTCTACTCTTGGGGATAAAAGTACTTTAAATGGAGTTATATTCTAGGAAAATCAATATATGATTACTGCAAAGATTTGTATTGATTGTCCTGTTGCATTGCAAAAAGGCTAAAGAAAAATGGCACAGCACATTTTCCTTCAATTCCTACTCCAGAGTTTGTTGTGAATGTTTTGGGCAAGAAGGAAATGTCGGAATTTTAATAACTAGGAGTTTTCATCATTCAATTCACTTTCTTCTTTCTCTCTGCTGCAAAGCCCTTCGTTACGACTCTCCTGACTTCTTGTCTATAACACTGGCAGACATCAGGCGCTGCTAGGAGAGTTCACAGAGAGGAAGACTTTCCAGCAGGCTGCCTTACTAACAGCCATCCTACACTTCATATTCCTTTACTGAGACACGATTTTGTTGGAAGCAGCAATGCACCCCACCACAAAATATTTCTGTTTTCTCTGATTGGTTTGATGGATTAAGTTTTGGCGAACGTTATTTGGTAGAAACTACTGGGCAGGGTTTCTGGAGAGTTTTCTTAAACAGTGAGTGGGGATCTACTCAATTCTCAGACACATTTTGCCCTTCCTTGCCTTTCTTCCTATATGTAATGTAGATGAGACATTAGGTACTGCAGCAGTTGTCCTGTAACCATGAAGTAAACCTGAAACTAGAAACTATGTCCAAAGTATGGTAGGAGCCATGAATACGAATGGCCTTGTAGAGTCATGGAATAACGCTATTCTTTGTGAATTTCTTTCATATGAAGGAGAAAAATAAAACACCTGCGCAGTTTATCAGTACTCTGATATTTGTAAATGTCTGTTTACTTGAGTCCTCAATATCATGCTAAGTAATAATTTTAAAATAGGAATGTTTATCTCCAGGGCTAATGAGACGGTTTATATTGTCAGCAGTGTGGGAGCATACAATTTCATTACAGTGGCTTGGGGATTTGTCCCGGTTCTTCTATCCACAGACAATGGCTGTTGAATGGTACAAATGCGTACTTCAAAGTGTCCACATTCATTTAGCTGGTTTTCAATTTTAGTGTTAAGAACTGTTTCAGAACTACAGTCTTTAAGAAGTTCAGCGACCTTTTGTTATTTTTAGCTGCTTCACCTCTACTTCCTCTTCTTCTTGTAATAAGACTCCAGTTTTCTTTTGAGAAATTTCTTCCCCATATCATATGTGGTCTGAGTGGAAGTGTCATTATAGCTGAGAAACAGGCATCAGATTCAGGTTAAGCCACATCAGGCTTTGATAAAGGTTTTAAGGTTCTCGAATGAGAGCTATTTTATTATAATAAATTAAGAGATGGATCATCCAAAAGCCTGCACCTTACAGACAGAACACTCATCGCTGTGAAGTTCTTCTAATGGCTGGTAGCCTCAGTGATTTAAATTTTTCACACAAGTTCCTGAATATGGAGCCTATCAACTAGTCTCAAGGGACTACTTACCACATTCCCTTTAAAAATTGCACTTCATAGAAGGTGCTGTTAAATTAGAAGAAAATTAAATTTTGGTAATAATAATAATGAAAATAAAGCTAACTTTCAGTAAGTATTTCCCATGCGGCAGACACTATGCCTCAAATATGAATATATATAATAATACAATACTCGAAACAGCTTATGAGATGAGGTAAGCACTATTATTATTCCCTCCATTCAGATGGGAAAACTGAGGCAGACAGGTTAAGTAATTTGCCCAATCCCATCTAGTTTATAAATGGAAGAACCAGGATTAATTCCAAAGCTACTGTAATACAATTTCACACTTATACGTGCTAGTGGCAATATAAATTGCCATAACCAGTCCAGGAACATACACTGGTGAAATATGGCAAAAGTTACACAAACATTTTCACTTTTTAATAACTTGATTTAAAATAATATATTCAAGAGAAATAATTTAACTGAAGAAAATACAGAAATGTTGATCGTAGCGTTCTTCACAATAGCAAAAAAAAGTACCTAAGTTTTCAAAATACAGTATGTACACTTAATTGACCATCACTCAGTCTTTAAAATGCACAATTATTACATTATACAGCACCATGGGAAACACACTGGGATGAAAAGAACAGAATGCAAAGTTATACAGATTCAACAATTATTCCTAAATTAAACTGTATTCCTATGGCAACAGTTGAAAATTAAGTGTCAAAGTAAAAACTGTGTTCGGAGAGTGGGATATAGATGAAGCCCTATCCCCAGTTTCTGTCTATTATTTTCAAAACTTGAAAAAGGGGATGGGGAATGAAGAGGGGAAAAGTATCTTATTGATAAAAAAGAAAAACGGCACAAAGTTTCCACTGCCCCAGTATGCTCTGGATTCGACTGGGAAAGCCTGTCTTTCGCCCTTCACTGCAGATTAGGCAGAATGCTGGGAAGGAGGGGAAGCTTAGCAACGCAAGGCTCTTTATCCAGCCAAGGTAAATGAAGTTCGGCTGGTCAGGAGAGTAAATAAGATTAGTTATGGGCTCCAGGTCATCCACTCATGGAGGTCAGAGAGTGTGAGATTATTATCCTTGGTAGAGGAGCAGCAAAATAGCATTAAGGAATAAATTAATGAAAAAGGTAGAAGATTATTTGAACGAAAGCCCTAATCAGTTTAGAGATTTCACTCAACTGCTCTACTGGCCATCAGTCAAGCTCACAAAACAAATATGCTTGTTCTCTTAAGTAATTCCAGGAGATCTCCCCTTCTTGCTTCAAAGACATTCAATCTAAGGAAAGTCATGAATAAAGTTGCCCCAGTTTGCTGTTACGCCTCATACAAAACCCACTGATGCATTAAGGTGCACACTACTAAAATGTATATACTTAGCAGATGATTTACAGAAGACGGATAATTGCTGGGCCTGTTCGGCCTTTAATTCTGAATAGAACATCATTCCATACCCATTCAGAAACACTGAATTCGCCAATGTGCAAACTGCATATTTTATTAAATAAACACAAACTAGGAGATAATGACATACATTTGTTTTCATTACAAGTAGTAATGCAATATTTCTCTAAGGCTTACGCCATTAGCATTTCTCTCCACGTTTCAAATGCCTTTGAACTTTTTGAAAAGCTACATCTGTTAGCTCCCGTGTATACAGCAGAAAGTTACCAAGTGAATTAAGTTTTAATATAAATTGCTTTGTTCACTATTAAGATTGATGTTGGACACACTGTACTGTAAGTTGCAAACTGCAATTACAATTCGTTGCAATTATCTTTGGTTGTTAATAGCACAAGATAGCATGTCACTTTCTACCAAGTGTATAATTTATCATTTGTGTTTTTTTTTCCTGAACTCTTGTGGTATTCCAAATGTATAATCTTGTTGTATTTATTTCCCAGTGGTCCAACAAAATGCACAGCAAGTGCTGACTAGAACAAACTAAAAAGCACTGCTATTGACAAGCCGTCACTTGAGCAGTAATGAACATTCTGCCTCCACTTTCACCTCAACAAACCAGCAGCTTTAATTTATGATAAAGCAAAGGAGAGGCAACCTCCAGGTTTATTATACCCTCAGTGCTGTTTCAAATAAAGTAATTAGAAGGTCAAGAGACAGGTCTAGAAAGCCAAATATAAATGCAACCCTTCTGTACTGACATTAAAAAAAAAAAAAAGACTCCTGTGTTCAAAGAGCATTTTATCCATCTTTCTTCTCCAGAGTGGGGCAAGCTTTTTTTTTTTTTAATACTACCATAACCAATCAGAACCAGTGGCAGCCTCATTCCCTGCCTCTCTAATTTGTTCCACGTGGGCTATAAGCTGTACACCTAAGATCGCCTGTCCTTAGGAGAATATGTTTGCCTAGCCTCAGAACTGCTCTGAACTACAAACAGAGCAGGTGATTAGGAGTTTGGTTTTCTTTTGCCTCTAAATTAAGAACTCAATAGGTGAAGTAATGGAAAGGTTCTAGGGAAATTCTACAGGTACAATAGTAACCCATAAATAAGTTACTTTTAAAATCTATTTTAAAATATGTTGCATCAAATTTTTTCTTGAAAAAAGGCCAAAGAAAAACAAGTTATCTAGGAGAAAAATTGGCTTTTCAGGATATTTTGTTATCAATAGTGAAAGACATAACTGTAATAAATTATCATGTTATTTCTAAGGAACAATCTGTTATATCACACTTGGTTTTAAAACATACATTGTAGTTTTGCATACAATGCAAAATGTACACTATATTCTGGGTTATTTCCTCTCTCTTTTTTTACTCCTGTATAACAGGGATACCACTCTAAAAATTCTCTTAAAGTCCATGAAACCTAATGAACCTTCACTATATGCCCAGGCAAAATCAGATCATTTCAAGGATCACATTAACTTTTTTTTTTTGTACCAGGGATCAAACTCATGACCTTGCACTTGCCAGGAAGGCACTGTGCCACTAAGCTAAATCTCCAGCCTTCAAACCTCTTGATCCAAGAATTACTTTAGGAGGAAATAGAGTCTACTCTACTTCTCCCCATTACTTACTCTTTTTAAGTTCTTCTTCTCAGCCCTTCAAGAAAGAAAAGGGTAAGAAGGGGCAAAGAAGACAGAAAGAGGAAAGAGTATAGAAGGAAAGAAGGCAAGAAAATCAGGATGGGGGACAAAACCAGAATTTAAGTGGCTTCTATATGGGTCATAATACTATATATACATATATCTATAATGAGTGCTATGTTTGAAAACACAGTTTTAAAAAGGTGAAACTTTCAAAATGATACAAATCATTTATGGTGCCATAACCACGGAGAATTCCACTACCCACTTGAAGGTTATTATAATCACCTCTACCTACCTTTTTTGGGGGTCTGTGGAGCAGATATTCCAAAAGCCTGTCTGAAATAGCATTTTGTGTTGTAATTTTTGCTTCAAGTAATTTTTACCATCCTCTATTCAAGTAGTCAGTCTAATTGCACTTGATTATATAAGTGGTGGAAATGTATGTAATCTCATAATTAGAACATGTAATTATGTTGTAAAAATCCTTATGAAATTGTAAAACAGAAAGTGCACTAGTATATACTAGGTGGTTCTCCCCCTCACCCCAGTTTCCATCCAGAAAAATAACAGAAGCAATGACTTTTCATGGCCCAGTAAGAAATGGGTATATTGGGGCCTCTCATATATCAGGGTAAAGGGATGGGAAGCCTTAGTCCAAAATCTCTTGATAGTCCTAGTGCTAGGTAAGTTTTATATGTCCAGATAATAGTAAATAAGTAACATCTATACCCTATAAACAAACCATGCAGATAAAATGCAAAATGTATTTCTAAGGCATAAAATAAAATATCTAGGCTGGTTTCTTCAATCTAGGAACACATTTTCTTCTGTCAATTTTTTTGTTATTTATTGTCATTTTAAAATATAATACTAATAATTTATACAATCATTAGGAAAGTAAGTATAGAAATACAGTGGGTAATTTTCCAATATTATTTGAGACAGTAATTACAGGCATTCTCCATCTAGATAGAATAAGAAGTGTTTGATCTGCATTTCTCAATCTTTTTCTCTTCCTTCTTTCTGGGCCTTACATTGGAGGTGCTAATGAGTGGTAAGATGTTCAAAGCTTTGGGCTGTGCAGTGGAATAAGATGCTTAGAGCTTGTACAATCCAGCTTGGAAAGCGAGGCTTGTTTTATTAGGCTGTAAACCTTTGTATCACCAGAAGCTCTGATGATTCTATAGTACCAGATGTCAGATCTCCATCCAGAGGAAATCCTTTGAGTGGAAAGCAAGTTTTCTATTCCTTTTCCATAGCAGCCCTATATGCCAGTGCTACATAGATATGTAGAGGTGATCCTGGTTTCTATGTTAGGGGCCCAGCACTGGGGTAGGTTTTCAGGAAAGTATGAAATTAGGACAAAGCCTTGTGCTTTGAAGATCTATCATTGCTTTTTTACATATCCATCAGATGCATAACCTGTTACTAAAGAATTTTAAATGATTCTAAAAGTGGGCTAGAGACTGAAAAAGAAAACCATGGTGCCTACAGGAGGCACTGTTGATTACCTTCCCAACAACCATTCCCTTTTGCTTCCCTGCCAAACACTCTTACTTACTTAGGAGGCATTTTACTTAGGTATAGAGCACTCAGAGAAAGTTAACTTCATTGGCAACTCAGAAGTAAATCTTGGTTAATAAGCCAATAATAGTGCTTTCATTTCCCTTGACTGTTTTTTAAGAGTTAGCATGAGATTCAGATCTGGGCAGTAGGACCAGAGGAAAGGTTAACTGGAAGCTTCTAGGAATGATTTCCTCACTCTTGAGACAGAGACACCAGAGGAGTTGACCTCCTTCCATGTCTGTTGTTTCTACATGTGGCTGTGATACTGAGAGTTACTGCAGCCACTGGAAGCATGAAAGAAGACAACACGAGAGTGAAGGTGGTAATGGCCAGCTTGAAGGAAAGAACCCAAGTGTTCATCAACATTACTGAGGCTCTGATCATACTGTATCTACAGCAGGCCTTCTTCTAAACTTCCTGTAATATGAGATAGTAATTGCCCTTTTTTAAACCAATATGAGTCAAGGCACAAGTTGATACTGTGCCCATTCACCCATTATGGAGGAGCAACATATTTTTAGGTTAACCACAAGAATGCCAACAGAACTAAATTAAAACTCCCTCACTAAAACTAAACTGGTATTTGCATGCATTACTGGTAGAATTGTTAAAATTAATATAGTTCTTTTGGAGAGCAGTTTATCAATATGCATCAAGAGTTATAAAAGGGTCATGAATTTTGTCCCAGTATTTCACACTGGGCAATCTATTCCAAGGAAAGAATCCAAAACACTGGGAATTATATTCTCTACACTTGATTATTATGCATGCATTAAAAATGATGATTAAAACTGTTAGAAAAGGGAAAAATATTTTAAGTGAAAAAAATACAACAATAACAACACGCACACACAAACAATAATAACACAAAACACAGCGTGTGTGTGTAAGAGCTTAAAAGAATGTCTACCAAGACATTTATAGTACAGGTGTATTTTCACAATGGGAGACTGAGGGGTGTTATTTTTTTCTGCTTTCTTTTCCAAATTTCCTAAATAGACAAAAACACATATATATTTGAAATCCCCCCTGCATTATTCAGTTGCTTAGTATAATTTGTGGACAAGGTTGATTGAAAATGTCTAGAGAGGAAGGCTGGGCTAGCCCGGGGAAAATACCGGAGGCTAATGCAGAAAGCTCATTAGCACCAGGATTTCTTCACACTTCTTGGATTCTTCTTCTAAACTCTGACTTTTCTTTCCTTTTAGTTTTTCTTCTTCTTCTTCCTCTCTATTTTTTAAAGGAGATAATTATTCCATGATTTGGGTAAGGTGAACAATAACAGTTAACAATATAGTGGGTGGTGAGCTAACACACTACCATTGAAAGAAGTCCATCAGGGAAATTCTTATTTCTAAGTAGAAAGAAAATGTCAGCTGCCTTGATTCAAGGATTCTGCTTCAGAATAAATTTGCCTAGAAGTGTATAAAGGTGCACAGTGGGGGCTGTGAGGTATTAGTGAATTCTTCCAAATAAATACAGGGACATAGGTGCTTCTTCTAATCTTAGCCAACAAAGGCATGTTGACAGAGTCTCAGGGAAGCTCACAATATTCCACATAATTAAGAGGGATTGTTGGCATCAGAGGGACCAGAAATGTTCTGTAGATTAAGTGCTTGCTTCATTGCTAATGACTGCCCAATTTCTTTAGACTAATTGGTGCAATCTACATTTTTGCAGCAAAGATGAAGTATCAACTTGATTTGGTGTCGATAAAAAATTGATGGATGCTTCTGACTGCTACTTCCCAACAATACACGGATTATTACTACTATAATTATCATAAATGACAAAACATGGGCAAGTGGTGATTACAAGTCTAATTCTATCTTGAGGTTTTAATGGCATAAACCACTCAGGCTTTACACTCATGATTTACTGCATCATCAAAAGCCCTGAAAGGATTACCCTGGGGTGAATGCCACTCATTATCTTCCCAATCATGGACTGGTTTGGCCCAACATGGAACAAATAATCAAGCCTGAGTTCTTAGAAAAGCCCTTTTTAAGTACATAAATCTCCAGTTCAAGAAAGAGTCATGTACCTGCCAATATCCTCCTCTTCATTTCTGCATGTTAGAGTTGCATTCTGTCCTGTCATGTATAGCAGCAGGGTGCCTCTATGTCATGGGACAGCCTAGAAAAAAGCTGTGTGCCAAAGCTCGAAGGTGCTGGCAGCACCTTGGTTATCGCCAATCCAACACTACTGGAGTATGACCAACAAGGACAAGGGATAAAGGGCTATCTACCTCAGATACTCCCACCTGACTGGGTACAAATATTAGTTCTGCAAACTGGCCCTTCTCTGGAGGAAGGGGACAATGAGGAAGACAGAGGGGAGGAGTTTGTATGCTTTGTGGGGAATGCTTTCAGGGAGCACTAAACAACTTGTGCTGTGATAAAACACACAAAAATTTACAGGTACAATTGCAGCTCCCGGATTAGGAGATCTTACTCTGCAGCTGTCAAATAAAATGCCCCCAAATCCAGGCAAGCAACCACAGTGAAGCAGCCTCTGTGAGGAGGAGTGGCAAACAGGCAAGAGATACCCTCCAAAATGGGTAGCCACCCTTTTGTGGCTAATGGTTTGTTGTTAGGTCAAGGTGGACATTGTCTGTTCTGTTTTCTTCAAGAAGTCAGAAGTCTGTTCTTATGCAAAATATTCAACTTGGCACAAGACTGGCTGGATTTGGATGTTAGCTCTGCTAACAGTTGATATATGTTACTAACTCATAATAGCTATCATCTATCTCATGGAATTGTTTTGAAGATTAAATGAAGAAACTTTTAAAAAGAATTAATGAAACACAGAGAAGGCCAGTGGCTGTTATTTTTACCTAAGGCTATGTATGATCCGTTGGCTCTTAATTTGTGACTTGTGGTATAGCAGAAATGACATATAAAAGGCAGGATACAAAAACAGCCAGCAATATTGGTTTGAGGCAAATTGTGTGGATTCGAATTCTATTTCCCCTACTTGCCAGAGGTCATCTGACCTTATAAGTCACTTTACGAAATCAGTTTTCTCACCTGGTAAATGGGGATAAAAATATCTCCCCCATAAAATGCCAGGGATGAAATTTATTTAAATCAGATATCACAGTGTTTGGCACAGGATAAAGCACTCAGCAAATACTAGTAGTCATTACTCATACTGTGATTTTTATTGTTTCCCAAGTCTTTGAATTTTTAGATGTTTTTCAAAAATGATCTAAATTTTCTGCTTTTGTCCCATTTCTGCTGTGGCATTTGTGCCATGGCATAGCATTATGATTACACTCATTAACCAGAGGCAATTCACTTTTGAAAATCTATTCATTTAAGAATTGCTTCTTAGGGAGCTCCTTCTCTATTTCAACTGTTTATAAATGCAAAGAACTGCTGCAAATAAGTAACTCTGCATGGATGGGTCCTTCACTCCACCATCTTAGGAGTGAATGCCACGATAATCACCCTTTGAGGTGATGTCATGTTGATGAAACACACAGACACACACACACACACACACATACACACACACACACACATCTGTACTGAGCTAGATCCTCAGTCCTTTTTATTTTAATTTTCAGATAGGGTCTTGCTAAGCTGCTCTGGATGGACTTGAACTTACTAACCTCCTGCCTCAGCCTCCCAGAATGCCAGAATTATAGGCATGCACCACCATGCCTAGCTGCCATAATTGTTTTTGTAACCTGTAATACCTAGTAATATCCACTTTAAGGGAGTAGGTAGATGAAATATCTAGGATTTCACCTTTCATTAATAAAAGGCCTGAATATACACGTACCTTTTATAGCACACACTTTAGGCAGTTTAGGCTGTATACATAAATATGATTTTCTACAGTGGAGCCAGGAGGGTGAGTCTTTTGTTCAGTCAACTGAAGTTCTCTTGCATATAAGACTAAAGGAGGCTCTCCAGACTGCCTCATGATACACGTTCAGATTGAGAAGTTTTCTAAGTCTTCTCTTTAAAACAGATAGAGAACTTCAACCAAAGGACTGGAGGCTCCTGAAAATCACAGCACATTTATCACTAGCCAAGGCGAATGCAATTCCTGTAAAACACTCACAAAGGAGGGAGGGTACCAATTACACTACAAAGGTCAACAGGTATACACTGCTGAGAGTGGACACCCTTCAAGTCAACAGAGGTCCTCTGTCACTTACTCATGACTTTCAAATACCCTTCTTAGTGCATGGAGAATCTTATATGTTACAGTTATTTGGGAAGATAAATTACAGATATGATCTTTTATTTGGAGAACCACAAGACTGTAAGGTATAGGTTCTTACTTTCTCAAGTCCAGTTTTACTCTACAACTCACCAGGTAAATATCTAGATGGCTTTCTCTGAATTGCAAATCACTGAAAATAAGTTGATAAATACAAAAGAGCTGGCTGCACTTTGCAATTGAAAGTCATCAGAAACTTTCCAAAAGAAATTTCTCCTCTTGATAAGAATTTCCATTTCTTCTTCTTGTTTTATGCTCCTAGTCATGGACATTACAACTAGGTGTAAATTAATTTTGTTTTCTCTTAGATCATGTATCATTTAAATATTAAAAAGAGAGATGTTCATAATGCCACCCTGAATTACTTCAGTGTCATCCCCTCATGAGTATGGAGGTCATTAGATGCTCAGGAGTCAGGGCAGATGAGATTAAAGTGACGTTCCCTCTGGAAATATTCTAATGTAACCATTTACCCCCTTCCTTTCCCCTCCCCTCCAGAAGACTCACAATTTAAAAATGCCTAAATCTAATAAGAGATATCGTTTACTGTCGGGGATGTACATACCAGAGGAAGTGCTGGGGATAAAGGAAATCTGTGAATCAGAGAAAGATGTTGGTATGCAAGATTGAAGATATACCAGCTGGCCCACTCCTTCAGCTGGTTTCCAGAGGCCAGGAAGAAATTAGTCTCACAGTTCAGTTGAAAGAACACCTGGCCATTCACCCGGGGGCACAAATTCACTATGGAACAGGGTTATCTTTGTTTCCATACCAAACACACCTAGGAATTATGTATTAAAATTCTGTGACTCCCATTGTCCTGAACTGCTTACCTTCATAAAAAATAGGTGATGGAGAAGGGTGAGGAAGGATTGTGGTGTAAAAATATTTGGAACTGATTCTCAAGGTTGATGATCTTCCCCAACAACAGGGTTGGAGAATGCCACATTGAGTTCCCATGGATATTTCACTTAAGATTAACAAATGTGAATGGTGGGGGAAGGAACTGTATTAAAGCCAAAGAATTAGCACTGTGGTATAACCAATAAGGCATATTAGAGGTAGGAAGTCTTCCTACAGTGGTTACATGTACTCAGTGTTCCCCTAGCTTTGGGATCTGCACAGAGCTCACAATAACAAGTCAGAAATAGACACAAGTTCCTCACCTGCATGCAAGCTTTTGAATGGAAAACATCACTTTACAGCTGAACCTTCAACTCAGACAGTAATTCTTCTTTCCCCAAACAAAGGTCAGGTTGAGTCTTCCCATGAACCACTGAGGACTGTGGCTGGGTGGGGTAAGTAAGATACAGAGGAAGCTACATTACAGTAGGGGTGATTAACCTGAGCTGGATTGAAAACAGAAAAGCACATGTGTATCTTGGTGGCAGATGGAGAAGGGTGGTGGTGGAGAGCCAGCATGTGAAGGCAGAATGTGCTGGCAAATCCTCCTGGCACAGGACTTGGTAGGAGGCTTGGGCAGACTCAGTCTGGAATGTGGTCTGAGAACTGGGCTCCTGAGAGATAACCATCGTGGAACCAGTGGAAGTTGCTGATCTTTGGGAAAACCTTAACCTGAAGATTTTACTGCTTATTGATTCTTCCTCCTGCTAAGTTTTCATTCCCTTTTCTTGACCTGCTTATGAGCACGTTCCATTTGTTCTTGTCTCCTATCTTTCAGATTGCTAAGACTTGAAATATGTATCCATACATATTTTTTCATACATATTTTTTAATTGAGGTTTAACTTTATAAGTACAATCTGATGAGCTAAAATTTATTTTTAAAAATTTCATGCATTGTTAACATCTCCTGTGATATTCTTTTTGCCGGGACCATCCACCACTCACTCGTTAAATCACCACATTTACAACACTGACAAGACTGGCAGCATTCAGTGATAGCCACTGCATAAGGATCTAGTGCTTGGTGCTGTTCAGGGTAAAAGAATGACAGCCCATTGCCTCAAACATTTTACAGTAAATGGGCAGGTGCCAACAGGCTGGCCACTGCTGCACTCCACTTGCTGGCCTACTTGAAAATAAAGTCTAAACCTTTGGAAATATGTTTGACTGTGAATGCCAGCATGGAGGACAAATTATTGTTTGTAGCAGGAAAGATACTTTGGCAACTCAGCATTTTTTCAAAAAAGATCCAATAATAATCGTAACTTGGCATATTAAGATATACTGAATTAGGGAAAGGAGGTGAGAGTATTCCTTGGTCAAGTAAGTTTGGGGAGTATTATATTTATTTAGATAATGTTTAACAATGGCAGCTTTCTAAATTTTAGTTTTTCCTTAGAGCCTTTAATGCCTCTACTAAAGGGTTTTGTGAATCTCCAAAGAGGGGACGTGAAATATTTTCCATTTCCCAAATGACACTGGATTAGCTCATAGGGTCATTGTTCTACTTACTGAACATTCTTAGGAAGTTTGAAGGAAATTTACATTTTCAAAGAAAAAAAATCTAGAATTATTTGTGAAGCAACATGCAAACAATTGTAAAATATCACAGCCCACGTTCACAAGTACTAAGCAGATATCAAATAAAAGAGTTAGGATGACTAATAACAGAAAAAGTAGAGATTTTGTAGAGTACATTCACTAGTTTTTAGTTCCATCTACTACTCAGAAATTTAGCTCCCAAATACTCACTCCATCAAGTCTGGACGATAACAGAAGGAGTTGCGAACCTACATTTACTAGTACCAGCTGTTGGCTTCTTTTAAAAAACCCTGTAACATAAATAGGTGGTTCCTCACAGGAAACTGGTCTTGTTCTCTACTGTGTCCTTGGCACAGTAGAGAACTGATACACAGTAGGAGCTCAATTAGTTTTGGAATGAAAATGAATCCCTGTTTTACAGTGTGATGACAAATTAATCAGATGAATTTCTATAAGCTATGTTTCATTATCTTCATGGGTTTCATTATTAGACCAAAGAAGCCATTAACTGGCAACCCACAGTCTGCAGACAATGTCTTATTTAAAATACAGAGTATTTTAAAATAAATCAATAACACTGAGGAGTTGGGAGATTTTTGACAAAAATCTAGATTTCAGGTTGCTTCTTAAATACCAGAAGATCAGGCATCATTACATGGTCACCATTCCTAAAAGACCATGGTCCACTGAGAAAAAAGTCATGGTTGAAGAGTAGCCTATCAATGTTTCTACCACTCTCTGTTACCTTTGTGCCACTAAGCCCAAGTCTTGGTTGCCAGTGATCATTGTGCTGGTGCTTGTGGGCATAGTAGGCATTTGAGATTGTGGCTTGTGATCTATAATCCAAACTCCTTTGTATCTCTAACTCACAACAACCCATTTTGCAAACAGACAAGGCATAAATAACTCATTCCAGAGTTGTCACATCTGGGAAGTAACAGAGTAGGTTTTGAACTCAGACAATCCCGAGTACTGCTGTTTACCACCATGGCCTGCTGTCTCTTACTGTATGGTTATAACAGAGACCATTTGAATTGCTTCCAAATTTTTCATGTATGTACATCTTACACCCCCCCAATCATACTGGCTTCAAAGGAATGAAATGTATTGTATTTCATTTGTATTTTACTTAGCATATTTCCTCCAATGCCTTTTTGATTCACTTGATCAGGGGTAGCTGCATAAGCAAACACATTTTATAATACCCCTAACCACACCAGGAAACTAGCCAAAATCTGACTCCCCAACAGCAAGTCCAATATTGACCCAGGCTTCCATAAGCTGGCAGCCCCATGCAGTCAAGGATGGAGTCTGCCTTCGCACTTCTCCCAGTGACAAACATCACAGGCTTGCATTACACATCCTTTAGGCTGATGACGGGAATACACACGGATTAAGTTTCATCAAACCTCCATTTGGTTCAGTGTGGGTTTACCCAAACAGCTGCCTGGGATCCTATCCTTTCACTTAAATTAGTTCTACTTCTCTACAGTTCTGATTTACTGACAAAGCATTCTCTTTATCTGCTTGTGGCATAAGAGTTTTGTCTAGGCAGAAATTGTGGTTGGTACAATTGCCAGTTGGGTCATTTAGCATTTCCATGTGGGACACTGACTAGAGAAAGGTATTTTAATTCCCAATTAGTCTATATCAGCAAAGGAAATGTATTTTCCATTATTTCTTTACTGTGGATTCTGATTTATAAAATATCTTAAGAAAAACACATTTTACGTTACTGAGTCTTTGATTTCCCAGGGAAACTAATAAATAATCAACAAAAATATGATTAAAGACTGCTTGAACTACCATCCAAAAAAGGAACTCCAGCCAGCAAAGAATCCTTCTGATCCAAATCTTTTTATTCCTAGAAACAGAATTCTTACTTAGCCTTTCAAAAGCCTGATGAAGGCTTCAGCTAAGTTTTGACATAAGATTTTCATATTCAAAATATCTGTTGAAATAAGGAGAGAAGGAATATGGATCTTGAAATTGCATTAGTCTGAAATAGAGCTTAGTAAGCTAGAAAGGGAAATTACTTCTCTGTAATTGGAATTCTGTCCTAAAAAATCCCTTTGAAATCATGTGCAGCTACTTTCCCATTATGTGTCCCAGAGAAACTAACTTTAACCCTTTCTGGAACTACCTATCAAAAATTATTTGATATTTATACATTTCTCAGGGAAGAAATTTCTGGGCAATGGTCTGTCATTTAGAACTTAATAATGAATTAGCAGTTCCCAAGGGTCCTTCACACATTTTTAAAAGTGCTTTTCTGGGATATGCCTTTCCATCATTACACTGTTGCTTACATTTACATATGACATTAATCTTGGCCAAATAGTACTAAGACAAACTTCCCAATCTTGGTGCATTTATCATTGAAATGATATCATCAAATTTTGCTCCAGTTGCGGTTATTAATCCAAGATTGTAGTTTCTTTGAAGACAGGGAGTTTGATCCATTTAATGCTAGTTTAATGCCATTTAATGCCATGCTACTTAACTTCTATTCTCTTCAGGTTTTCTCATCTGTAAAATGGTAATAATGTCTTCCTCAAAGAATGCTCATGAGGATTAAATGAGATAACATGAGTAACATGTACTACATGCATTATATTAGCATACTTTTGGGATATAGCAATGCTACATTGCCATTAATAAATTAATACAGCTAATAACATAAGAATTATACAAAGTATGTGGATATAAAGCTAAATCTTGTAAATGTTTTCTAGAAAAAATGAGATGGAAGAAGGTTCTCCTCCCTGTAAGATCTACCTTTATGTGAAGACAAGAGACCTGATACTGCTGAGAAATAGCCCATAATACTGAGGTGCTTTGTTGGATTTCCACTTTATCATCTGAGAATTGTTTTTGTGGTGCTGGGGATTGAACTCAGGACCTTGTGCATGCAAGGCAAGAACTCTGTTACTGAGCCACATTCCCAGCCTTCATCTGAGAATTGGTGTCTGGTATCAAAACCAAAAAAGGGGTTATCTAGCATTTGGGAAATTCTCATGGAGATGTGTGAAATGTCCTATTTTGAATCTCTCCTCTCTTTTTAAGGACATAAACTTATTAATGTTATGCAATAATATGGATCATACTAGGTACAGTAGTTGTAAACTAGTTTCGTGGAGTAGCTTAGCTCATTATACAGGTGAGCAAATATCAACCTAAATTTAATCTGGAGATAAATCCATAGAATAGCCCAATACTGGATATTCTGCTGCTTTATAGTTGCTAAATTTTTTATCGATCTTTTCTCTGAAAAGATATTCTAATAAAAGTCATCAAACATTTAAATGTCTATTTCTTAATTATTTCCTAAAAGTTATAATGCAAATACAATGATCTACTGCCAGGAATTAAAAGCAAAACTAGTTTTGGTACAACGTCATTTGTGTTTTAAGAAAAACTTTGGAGCCTGGCAGGCACAAGGTTGTGAGTTCAATCCCTGGTATCAAAAAAAAAAAAAAAAAAAAAAAAAAAAAAAAAAAAAAAAAAAAAAAAAAAAAAAAAAAAAAAAAAAAAAAAAAAAAAAAAAAAGAAAGAAAAGAAAAGAAAAACAAAAAGAAAAACTTTGGAGGGAAGGCACTAAAAAAAAAAAAAGTATCATACAAACAGAAGGTAGTATATGAGTCATGTAATATTTTACCCTACCTAGAATTGAGAAAGGACAGAAGTTAATGTTCTCTGCTTCAGAGTACTACATCTTAATGGTCTCACAGAAATTATGTTTATTCTTAGGATGGAACAATATTAAATATGCAGTTACTGAAGAGATACTGCACTTTTTTTTTTTTAAAGAAAGAGCATAAAATATAAAATGACTTCGGATCTCTTTTATATAACAAAGCCGTCAACCATAGGATATGCAAACAATGAGAAGACACAGTGCCTTCCTTTTTAAAACTGGAATTCTAGCTTAACTTTCTAGGACAATATCTCTCAAGAAAACTCAAGAGAGAAATTCTAGAGAATAGAGACATAGATGTAACCTCAGGAAAATCCATATGAACCTCATTTTGTCAATATGTACTTAAAGGTTAATTAAATGCTTAACAGGTGACACTGGATGATAAGGAATATAAATAAACTTTTTAAAACATAGTAGCATTCTGGCTAGATCCTCTCTTCTTCTCATAAATCCATTACCCAGGATCTTATGACATAGCTGGGGCTCACACCCACAAGTCTTCGAAGAGGTCTTCTTTCTCACAAATGTTTATGCCTTGGCTCAGCAGAAGGCCCACAACTCCTTGGTGTAGTCAGGCCCAGCCATGCAGTCTCCCCTGCCATTCGGAGTTGATGTAAAACAGGAAGGCTATCAGTATTTCTTTAGATTTTCTCACAGTTCCATAAAGGCACACCACTGGAAAGTGTGGGTGAATGTATCTGGAAAGGAGAATCATCTGTTTCATAGTATTTTCCCTCTCCCCCAGGTCCCAGACAAGGCTGCCTGTGGAAAGGTAGGAGAGCTGACTCAGAACCACTTGAAGGAGGAACCGCCGAAGAGAACCTGCCTCCTTGCAGCAGGGAGTCAACAAAAGCTGTTTTGCTTTCTCCACAGGTTTCTCCACTTCTTTAGAGGATTGGGTGCTAGAAAGGAAACCTCAAACTCTTGGCAGCACCTTTGAAATGAACATAAAATAGAATCATCCTTGTGAAGTCAGCGTACTATAGAGATACCTGAATACCCATGTTTACTGTGATAGAAATCACAATAAATCAGTTGACGTGTCTATCAATAGATGAATGGATAAAGAAAATGTGGTGTAGTTATACACAATGGGGTACTATTTAACCATTAAAAAGTGACATTTTCTCATGTGTACACATACGGCTAGATTTGGAGATCATTACATTGAATAAAATAAGTCATACTCAGAAAAACAAATATTGTATGTTTTCCCTAATATGTGGAATCTAAAAAAGATGACATTAAAATAGAAGGGAGACTACCAGTAGAGAAGAGGAAGAGAATAAAAAGGAGCAAAAAAGTGTTGTAAGGGAGGATAACGAGAGAATGAACATGATCAAAATATATATATTAAACACTTTCTCCAAGAAATGTGAAGATAGAGGAGGGTAGGGAAAAATGAAGGGGGACAAAAATGATAAAAAGTATTTATATACCCATACAAATCTGCCAAAATGAAGCCCATCGATCTGTAAAACCAAATGCACTAATAAAAAAAATATGAAGTAGAAAGGAAGAAAAAAAGAGAAAGAGACAGACAAATTGACTGACTCTTTGGTACTTAAGGATTAAGTTATTTGAATAAAACTCCCATACTTTGATGTGCCTGTGAAACAGATGACATTGTACACGTGTTGAAGACCTAAGGAAAAGTCACAGTTCCTGCCTTTAAGGAGCTTCCAATATGATGGTGGTATCCCCACACCCAGTCAACAGAAACAGGGTATGATTATAAATTTGTGAGAGGAAGAAGTACTTCACAGACTCAATAGATGGACTTCAGTTAAACTGAGTTATGAAGAATATTTTACAAATTCACAATTAGATCACGGTTTTGAAGTTCATTTTTTCCATGCCTCTGGGGCCCCTCTGGCAACTGTATGACTTATTTTGTCATCAAAGGGCAGAAATATGAGTCTGTCAGACCCATGTTTATTCTTTATAATATTTCTATTGATGAATTACTAAATCTTAATTTTATGAGTTTTATTATATTAAACAATGAATGCTTAACAGGAAAAAAACACAAGAATAAAGTATTGAGTTTTTAATATTGTTAATAAAAAAGCATCAACGTTTTGAACATTGACTGGCTTTTGGTGTACAAAGTCTAAAAAAGAACATTAGAAATACATTCCTATATGAACTACAATGAAAATACCAATAGCACTCTACAAAAAAAGCTTTACTTCAATTATCACACGTAAGGCAGGCTTCACACAGACCGTTTCATACACACGTATCACTTACACTGACAGCACATGTCTTTTGCTTTCCTGGCTTTTTTGTAGGACATACTTTACAACTCAGTGGTCTTGCTACTTTGTTGGGAGGTTTTTATTGTATTATACAGTGTATAGTTAACAGAAAAATAAAATATCAATAAAATAAATTATTAAATTCTTAATGTGTATTGTGTATGTAGAATAAACATTTTCACATCAGCTGTGTACTTGCTAAAAGATAACAGATAATATCAGAAATAAATTCCTATATGAACTACAATGAAAATACCAATAGAACTCTACACCAAAAATAAACTGTCACACCCAAGGCAGCCTTTACATATGACAAATGCATGTCTCATGCACATGTTTCTTACACTGACAGCACATGTGCTTAGCTTTCCTTTCCTATTGGCAGTCTTGTCACCTCTCTTCCTGTTTTGTTAGGCACTTCCTACTATGTTGTACTATGTGCACTTAGCAGGAAAATAAGATATCAACAGAACAAAACAGCAAATATGTAATAAGAGCTTAAAATAGACACCACCATTTTCATCTCAGCTGTTTAGTTACTTACAAAACCTAAAAGATAACATCAAAAATTAAAAAAAAAAAACCTATGTAAACTACAATGTAAACTCAAACAAAAGTCTACTATAGAAATAAGCTTGGCTTCAACTCACACCCAAGGCAGTCTTCACACAAGACAACCTCATGTTCCATACACAAGTATTGCTTACACTGATAGCATAAGTTTTGTTTTTCTATTCTTTCTTATAGGACACTCTTAACATTTTTGTTCTGTTTTGTTTTGTTTTGCTTTCCTGTTGTTGTTGTAGTAGATCTTTATGATGCTGCATCTGCCTGTTCACCTGTCAGCTCACCAGTATGGTCCACAACTTTTTGGGGTAGTTTCCTCAGCAGAAACATTTTCTTTTTCCTCTGTTGTATATTATCTCTTATAAGCGCCAGTCCCAATCCCTTAAGAAAATTTCTCCATGATATTTTGCACTTGTTATTTTCTTTGTAAAATATCAAACTATTCAGGCCATACATGTTCAGAATCAAGTAAAACACAACCCTTGGCCAGTGCTTTGTGTTTCAAGTGATATCATAGTTGTTGCATAACTCATCAACATCTACTCCATGTTTGGTTTTATTGTTGAAAGTTTTCATCTCAGGCTTCTGTTTTGTCAAGGTTTCCTTATCAGTATTTCCATCATCATAAAATGTTGACATCAGCAATACTGGTTTGTTTTTCTTTGTCATATACCAGGCCAATGTAGATCTTTCTGAAATCCAAAGACTGTACTATATAATTTTCTGTTTTGAAATTACAAGATTTTATTTGGAATTTCTTTTTGTTCCTGTATACAGTTCCTGCACTGGTCAACTTGTGCTGTCAGCAAATGTAACATCAATTGGAAACTGGCAAACTAACTGTTCAATGTTACATTCCCATTAGTTTGGGAGATGAGAGCAACAAATCTGTTCACAACATCATTCAGTTTACTATTATATGAATAAGGACCTGATAGCTGAGTTCCAGAATAAATTTCTAAACCAAAAGCATAACAAGTCTTCATATCTACAAGGGCATATATTTTCATGCCATATTTTGACACACTGCTTTTCCATAAGTCTTTTACATTCCTGTGATCACCATGAGAAATCCCTGCTAAGTACAACAGATCTATGAATGCTTTCAGTTCACTTAGAGAGGTGTCACAATAAATACATTTTTGAATATGGTTAGTGGTGCATACAGGTTTTACTTGTGTTTCAGTGTTTGTGTATTTCACAGCATCTTGTAGTATTCAGTCTATTACAATTTCCAACACTGAATGGCAGTGCTGGCATCCTGTCCAATGTATATCACACTTGCCAAGACTCTCACTATATTTTTAGACCTAGTTCTAACATTGGATAATTCCATCTGGCTGCATGTCCATTTCACATTTATAAGTACAAGTCAAATATGTACTCACAATGCTGTTTTCTTCATATTTGAATCAAGGAGGTCTGTATTCCATGTCTGTATCAGTTGATTCTTGCTCAATTTTATTGTCATAGGAACTTGGGTTCACACAGCCAAAGTCAAAGTAATCATCATCATCATCACCATCATCATCATCATCGTTATCCACCCACACCAGTCTTCTGTTATGAAAGTGTGCTATTTTACCATAATGAATCATCTTCATCACCTATGCATCAGTAATCTGATGATTCACTTTTGACCTCTTCCAAAACTTGCAAATCTGGTTTTTTAATGGGCCATTGATTGGGCTATTTCTACCACAAAAATCAAAAGAAAACCTTTTCTTTCTTTTCTTTTCTTTTCTTTTTTTTTTTAAACAAATCCTGGTGTGGCATGGGTCTCCTAGACCCTCTGTGATGCTCGTGTAAACATATGGAAAACCAGTTAGACTGAACATAAAAGTGGGCCCAAATCCTGTTTTGCCACTTTTGCACACATGCACACTCCTTGCTGTTGGTCATATCAAGTAGGTAAACACAGATTGCTTCCTTTATCCCTCAGGGAAAGGTACTCAGATGCATAGCTGGCTACTATAATGCTAAAGTATAAATTTCTAGTATAAAAGTAAGGGATGGGGCTGTTGGACACAAGCTTATGCCCCAAGGGTAAGGACAATACATCTCAATCTTCCCTACATCTCAGGATGTATCAGACAGGAACTGAAGGTTCCCAGATAGAAGGCTTGCCACAATCCCCAATATACGGTGTGCTCTCACAACACTGGGCTAGCAATCAGACACTCAGATGACAGGCAGAGCAGCAGTAATATTCACTCACTTAACATAAAGGTAGTGAGTACACAATTGCCCAGCCCTGAGCTGGGCCTTGAAGATATAACAGTGGACAAGACAGTCATGGTTCTTACTTTTGACAGAGTTCATCTTACAAGGAGACACAGGATAAATCAGCAAAGAAAGAAATGAGTCTTTTAGGTCCAGCGGAGTTTGTGGAGGAAAAAGGAGCAGAATGACAGGACTGTGAAGGTGCGAGAGGACAGGGAGGTAACTTTATTGAGACTGGTACGAAAGGCCTCTGAAAGGAGGTGACATTTGAGTAATAAAAAAACATGAGATGAGGGGAGTGGAGCATTTCAAGCCAAGAGAACACCAAGTGCAAAGGTCTAGGAAAAAGAAAACAGAGCCCAGGGTGGCAAGATTAACAGGGCTGATGCATATAATGGTGGGAGGGGCAGATGTACCAGAAGACTGGTTTTGCTTCCGGTGTGACAGGGGCCTTAAGCAAGCTAATGATGTGGTCTGACATAGTTTTTTAAAATTATATTATTTTTGTTAAAAACAAATTAAGGACAACTCACATGCCATATGGTTCACTCATTTCAAGCGTACACATCAATGTTTTAAGTATATTCCTCCCTGCTCACTCCAGCCCCTGATAACCACCAATCTACTTTCTGTCTCCATAGATTTGCCTCTTCTGGACATTTCATGTGAGTCGAATCAAAACATGAAGTATTTTGTGGTTAGTGTTTACTTCTCTCCATGCTTTCAAAATTTATCTATGTTGCAGCATGTTTTAGTACTTCATTATTTTATTGCCAAGTGGCATGCAGGTATCACATCCCCTGCCCCCAGTACTAGGGACTGAACCCAGGGCTTTCGCACTGAGTTATATCTCCAGGATTTTCTATTCATTTTACTTTGAGACAGTGTCACACTTGATCTTGGGATCCTCCTGTCTCAGCTGCCCACAGCACTAGGGTTATAGGCATGTACCAACATGCCTGACATACAGCACATTTGGATTAGCCATTCATCACTAAATAAACATTTGGATTGGTTCTACTCTTTGGCCAGTATGAATAATGCCGCTCTGAAGATTTTTGTACAAATTTTGTGTAAACACAGGTTTCATTTCTCTTAGGTACTGTTTAGCTTTTTTAAGAACCTCCAAACTGTATTTCAAAGTGTACCATTTTACATTCTTACCAGCAAATGCACGAATCACAAACTCCTCCTTTATGATTAACACTTGCTAACACCTGTCTTTTTGTTGACATAAGTTTTCAAAACAGCACTTTAAATTTTTTGAAAGTTATCAATGCTTTAAAAATAATTGTAAAAACTGACAGCTTATAAACAGCTTTGAAGATCTGAAGTCACTGTGGACTTCTAAAGGGTAATGTGGTAGCAAGGAAGTAGAGATCTTTTGCTATGAAACTGCCAAAATAAAGACAATGAGATAAAGTAAAATAATACACCTTTGCTTAAAATTGGATAAAAATGCATTCAAGAAACAAGAAAAGGCCCTGGAATGGTCAAACTCAGAAGAAGGGAAAGGTTCTGTAGAATTTAACTTGCTTAAATCCTTATTTTATAGCTGAGGAAATGGGTTCAAACAGCTAGCATGATCGATCCAAGGTCACACGCAGATGAGTGGCAGAGCTCAGCTCAGAGTATGAACTTCTTGACTCCAATTTTTTTTGTTGTTAGGAATCCTGATGAATCAAAGAAACAGCTCAAAGGTAAAAGTATACCTAGCGGTTCCAACTCTGCCATTCATCACACATTATACCAATTAAAAGGCAATATATGGGTGATTATTGCTGTGCTTTAATCATGTTGTGTTGTCTAAGACATGCTGATGGACATGTGTTTTGGAAAGTCAAATAAAACCACAGAGTTGGTTGTCACTGACTCTACTTCTTAAATTTACATAGGCTCAGCTTGCCTTTGGGGAATTTACAGACCAAAGCAAACCTGTCCCCTACAGACACTGTGGCAACAGTTCTTAAAGCAGAGTTATTCTCTTTGTTGTTGCAGTCACTTGTAATCAGAGAAATCAGGATGTTAGCATGATTCCAGAGAATTACACAGTAGCTTCAGATGGACCTGAATCTCTCCCCTTCAGCCATTACTGGAATTACCAGTAGCTGAGAAAAAATATCCACAATCCAGGATCTGATTTAGGCCCAAAACACCAAAAGGATTTTTCTCTCATAAATATATCTGTTCTCCATTCTCCACCCTCACCCCCTTCCTTTCCTTTGAAATTTGAGTAGGACTCCTATGCCTGCTGACCTGTTGAAATATACTTGCTTGTTTGCTTTCTCCTACATTTTTCTTAATGCAATAACTTGAAATGTCAACATGAGGTGACAAGTAAATCCTCAATCAAAATAAGTTTGCAATCAAACAGGAGGAAGAAAAAAACCTTATAAAAAGCCAGCTGTAGAGTTTGTTGAATAGTGGCCAAACCCATGGCCAAAGCACTAACAGAGCACAAACATTTATCATAAGACAAGATCATTCCTGATTTCTTATTCAGCAACTGGCATGCTGCATCTTTTCCTTTTGGACTCATCATGTCCCTGACTTTACATCTACTGCAGCAAGTAGGTAAAGAGAGACCATAGTACACTGTCTGGATATAAACCCTGGCTACATTTCTCAAAGCCAAAAGTACAAACAAAAAAGAATGTCAGTTAATCCAGAGGGGGAAAAAGACCAGGTATGTGGATTTAAAAAATTTCCCTGAGAGATAGAAATGGCAAATTAATGAGATCCTCTGCAATGTATTCTGGACAGAATCAAGACTTTTCCATTCTAATTTGCCACAAAGTGTGGGAGATTCTGGACAATTAACGGTTTATTCTTTATTAGAGGCAAAATGAAGTCCAATGCAGTTGTAAATGGAAAAGAGAAGACAATGTCTGCCAGTCAGCTTCTTTCATGGGATCTTCCACAGCTCAGGAACTACCAAGCAAAAACATACACAATGCTAAGTTATGAAAACTCACTCTTTTATGTAATTTTCCAATTTTTACCATAAACTCTCCCCCTTTTTTCCTTTGTTTGGTGGCCTTGGCCCAATGGCAGCTTGTCTCCTAAGGCCTAAGCTGAGAGGGATGAGTTACAAACCCAAATCCCAGTGTTTGTTAAGGGGATTTATGCATTAGGTTCTGTGAAACTTTACCCGGAAAGTCTTCCCCATTCCTCTGCAGGGTTTCCGGAAGAGAAAAATCCCCCCTGTGGATCTCCCCTTGACTTGATGTTGGATACGGGCATGTATAAATCCTGCTAATGACTTCTGCCTGTGGCTGACAGGTCCTGGTCCTGGGTAGAAGCTGGGCTTTCCAAGATTGCTTTTTGCTTATTTCCAAAGAGGATTTACTGCATGACTTCTTCTGTGAGCATCAGCATTCCCCATGATGGCTGTCAACACCCTTGGTCTACTTGGGTGCTCCAAACGAAGGAATCTAATTCATGCTGTCAGATATGGGATCTTGAATTCTTTGGGAGGAGGTGTTCTTTCCTATATTAGTCTCTAGATAGAGTACTTGTAAGGTTTTCTTTTGGGAATTTCTGCAACTTGGAGGAAGGAGCATGTGTACATGGAAATTAACTGAGTAAACCAATCAACATATGCCTTTTCTCTTAGTCAAATGAATTGGTTCAGGGATGGACATATAATTCAATCAGATGAGGGAGACATGGTGGTAAGAAATCAGGACTTCCGAGAAACAGAAGTGTTGCCTCTTTTCCAGGACTCTGATACAAGTAGCAGATGCGAAACTAGGAGTTACTACTATCTTGGCAAGCAGAATAGAAGAGGTTAGAGCTTCTGCAGTCGTGAGGAATATAAGAATAGAACTAAGAGTCTAAGAGCAGAGAGATGGGTCCTGGAAATATGGTTAATATCTGGATCTAGCTTTCCTGAAGCTAGTTAACCGTGTATTTTTAATTTACACTGATCAATAAAGTCTTTTTAACTAAGTTAATTTAAGGTGGGATTTCTGTGTCTTCTAAAGGGAAGAATACTAACACACAGCAAGGTTCCCTAAGCAGATTCCTGATATATAGATTAAGTTGCTGACTAGAGTCTTTCCTTTCCTCTAGAACACAGAAACAAAATATTTTAAAATTCTACACATCTTGAACAGAGACACTAGCAGAAGTGCTTTCATATTTCATCCCTTTTGTAACCTCATACACCTTTGCTTACCTTATCAATCATCCTCCTCTGTTCCTGTGTCTTCAACTGCTTTTTGTTTGTTTTGCCCCTGTACTATTTTTCACTCTTGCCATAAAAACATGCTCTTGATGCTTTCATCTTATGAAATGTCTCCCTTTGCCCATGTTTTGGTCTGTTGCCCCCTATAACTACATGTCCCTTCAAAGTCACAATTTGGAAGAAGAACTCTACTCAACCCTGCCTAATGTCTCAGTGCTGCATATTGTTAAAAAAAAAGTTTGTGTGTGTGTGTGTGTGTGCGCGCACGCACGCGCGCACATGCATGCGCGTGTGGTGGGGTGGGCAGAGAGGGAAAGAGGAAGACAGGAAGAGAGGGAGGGAGAAAAAGAAATTTTGGAAAATGCTCCAGGAGGTAGCTTGGCATCCTCCTCCTACAAAGTAATATTCAACATAAGAGCATTAAGGGCTCTGGGAATTTTATTTAAACCATTGCTATCACTTGAGCATGGGAACAAACTCCTTTCTTTATTCTGCTTAAAACCACCTCATGGATCTAGGGTTCTGAAAATAACAGAAAATAATGATTTATATTCATTGCCTCTCATTTTTCATCACTCATTTATTCACTTAAAATTATAATATTTTAAAATAACAAAAATACAGAATAAAACAATAAGCACATTTGTAGCTACCATAAGCTTTGCCAACTCTTAATAGAAAAGATCCAAATCAAACATGTTATCATTTAGTTTCTGAATCTTTTTTTTTTTTTTAACGTGTCTTGGCTTAAAGACATATTCCGTCTGCCTTTGTTACCGCCTCTTCACCCAAGGAACTTTTCCTGATTCCTCCTATTCCTCACCCTATCCAGGATTTCACTGACTCCTCATCTGAATTTTCACAGTACCTCAAATATACCTCAAAAGATGGTAACCCTTATATTCTTAGTTAACTGTCTGTTTACTCACAGTCTGCCTTATTAGATTCCAAGTTCCTCAGGGATAAAAACCACTTTTCAGTTCTGTACATCAGAATCCCAAGATGCCAAAAATATCAAAGATAAAAATTTAATGTGTCTTGAATGATCAATGTCTCAGGGTGATGCAGTGGGTCTTTCCTATACTTAAAAGAACAGAGGTCAGTCATCAGATTTCTCATATATTATGTTGTAATGCCTTCCACATATTTTAACCAGTTGCTACTTTTCCTCTTAGGATGCTGTCTGCATTTTTATTTTTCCCTCTAAAAGCAACTGACTCTGTGAGGAGGTGTTCTGTTTCAAGCAGCAGAAAACCAACTATCAAAAGCTTAAAGCATCAGGACACTTATTATTTATTTAACAGAAGTCTGGAGAGGGAAGTTTTCAAGGTTGGTCACCATGGTCCCAGACTCTTTCTGTCCTGTCCTACCAACATGACTGTAACAGCCTTTTGTCCTCATATTTGTCATCTCCTGGTTGAAAGTTGGCTGCTAAACCTCCAGCATCAAGTTCTCTCACTACATGCAAAAGCAGGAACCTCTGAAAGGGCAGAGAACAAGGCTCTTTTCAACAGCACAAGGCTCTGTCTTTTTACCAGGAGAAAAATTCTTCCCAGGAGCTCCTTAGCAGCCTTTGCATTGTGTCTTATAGGTCAGAAGTTGTCAATCCCTCATCTCCCAGTATACATACACTTGCAAGCGAAGCTGGGAAAGTCAGCATACAGCAAAGGGAAATAAAAACGCCATGACTGGGCTTAATCCAACCATGATTTTCCACCTCGGCTGGCAGAAAGGCCTATAGACCCTGAAATCAAGCTGCCTACAAGCTGAACAAAAATGAGATTCTGTTAGCACAAGTGAAGAAGGCAGGGTGAGGTTAGGGGTTGGCTGCTGGATAGGTAACAATATGTGCCTGCCAGAATAACACTGGAACAGTTGCCAGGTACCTGGCTGTGAAACTGAAGATCAAGTTTCTAGACCCAGGTTTCTGGTCAGCTCCTGATGGTCTCTGAGTATAATGTTCACCAGCTCTATCATGAGGTTTCCTCCGTGGCATCGTGTGGACTGACTAATGACTTGGAAAACAGTAAAAGAGCTTCTATTTACCCAACTTCTTATGTCAGTCATTTCTCAGCACTTTTAAAGGCAAGAAACCATTTGTTCATGCATTCATTGCATAGTCTCTATGCATGTCTCCTGTGGCAGTTTGGGGGACAAAGGTAATGCAAACAACTTTTGTCCTCAAGAGACTCACAGCTGAATAAGACAAACACATATATACATATCGAGGTTTAACAAGGTAAGAGCACAGTGTAGACAGTGCCATGGGTGACAGAGGAGGGCCAGTCTGCTGGACTTCAGCAAAAAGATCCAACTGGGCTGTGGCACGCAGCTTTACAGGCTGTTTTCCATATAGTGTACAGGAGAGAGCGCTGAATACTGAGTTAAAAGATCACTTACAAGAAGCATCTGAGTTGGAGGTAAAGGAAGAGTGCAATCTGGGAGGACATGATGAGGTACAGAGAAAACAGCATGGGCAGGGTGAGGAGCTTAGGAACATACATAGTATCTAGGAAGTTTAGGAGTACAATTAATGTCCTGGAATAGTTCTGCTATGGAGAGGAGGTGGGAAAGGGCCGTTAATAGAGGAAACAGAGAGGAGGCTGAAAGGCATGGAAAGCTTTTTAAAACCTGACTTGATCCCATAGCTGGCAATTGAGAGTCAATGAAAGTTTTAAAGCATTAAAAGTTACTCCTTCCTTCAGAGGTTATGAATGCCAATCCCATTTGTAAATTAAATAACTACTAAATTGCAGCACTCCTATATTATTACAAGCTAAGCTTAATAAAGACAAAGAACTTATTGTAATGTTAGAGAAATAACTGTCAACTGTGTTTCTAAGTTTTTAGAGAAACTATGATAAAATGAATCCCTGTACTTTGTCCTTCCATAAAACTGAACAGGTTAGGGATACAGCCTGTAAATCCCACAATTATTAAGCACAAAGCACAGCCTATGTTATCGCTTTTAAATAACACTTCACCAGACTCTGGTTCCCAAAACCACTTTGGGGAAAAATGCTTTCCTAAGTGACATCACCCCATTTTCTGTATAAAATAAAAAAAATAAAGGCTCATATTCAGAAATAGCAAGCTACGAAAGAAGGATTGGTATACCTTAAGAGCCTGGTATGAAACCCCGTATTGCCTTGAGAGAAACAAAGAAATAAATTAAAAATATAAAAACTTTCAGATAAATATAGTTGAGTTTAAAAGAGGTGGGTTGGTTTTCCCAAAATCCATTAATAATATAAATCACAGTATTTCATATTCACAGTCATGTCTGAAAGTCCTCTTAATTACTCTATGGCATCATGTTTTATTTTAGTAAAGTTCAGATTTTATTGCCAGGGACTAATGGGCATAGAGTCCCTGAAGAACTTGTTTTAAAACATCAGCCAGTCAACCATAAAAGGGATATTAAAACAGCTACAGAGGCTAAATAAGAATTAAAAAGTATAGCCACTTATTTTTAAATTAGAATCCTCTTTCACATTTAAGAATATAATAAAATGTGTCATAAACTTTCTACTTTCATTCCAAAGTATTGTTGTAAGAATCGACAGTAATATAGATACAATCCTTCTATGGTTTAAGCAGCACCCATTAAAATCAAGCACTGTTTTTAAGAATTATTGAAGGTATTTTAAAAGTATGAATGATTATTATGTCATAAAAACCTTCTGGGAGTAGAAACAGAAAAAGAGAAACAGGGGAAGGATCTAATGAACAAGGTTGTTAATAAACTTATACCATCAATGGGTCAAAATTCACAAGCTAACCAAGGCCAAATCAGTCCTAGTATAAAATGTTTAGTCTAACCAGAGGCTATAAAATGTGTTCAGATGAGATTTGCATGGATCCCGGTGAATCACTCTGTGTCTCCCTTATGGGGTAGATTCTAGTCTTGAACCTCTTTCATATGCACATAGCTTCATTCATTTAATAGTACACTATGTTCTTTATAAAGGTGTGGTATCAATGACCAGCAAAGTAGCCCCATTTTATAAGCAAGAAACTAGTGGCAGGGGTGGAGAAAATAAATCTCCTAGTCTTGCTTCGAGTTGCTCCTAAGTGAGACACTCAGTTCTCCAATACCCTAATAATAGGTTACAGTTCTCTTCATCTGGTGGCCAAGAGGAAGGTAGGAGTTGTTCAACCAGGAGGGAACATTCACCTGATAAGCACCGCAGGGCCCAATTCTACACAGAACATGGAAAGGGCTTTTCAGGCTTCCTTCTGAAATGGGGCACCAGGCACAAAGGGAAAGCAGATGGCTTTTCTCAACAGAGGTGCTATCTGGCCAAATAGAACAGACACAGGATGTTCTGTAGAAAAGGGAGCATCTTTCAGTAAACATGATCTCTGAAAAGACCTGAAACAGAGATCTCGGCAGAAATCCAGTTAGTTGCCCAAAATAAAGCCCCAAGAAAACAAACAATCCAAGAAAGAGGCAGTCAGCTCAGAGCAGGGCGGCAAAACGGTCCACATGCCACTTGATTTCTAATTCTGCGGCACCTTCCGCTTCTCTACAGTTTTAAATCAAAGCATCTTGAACTGGTTTAGATTTGTCCCCACCAGGCACATTTGTAAAGATAAAAAGAACATGGTTGTTTTCCTTCCTCCAAAAGGGGGTTGGGAGGAGAGGACAGGAATGTTCAGGCTGGTTGCATGGAAGAGAAAGAACGAGAAGAGTCAAGCCAGTTCTTATGGCCACGTTTAAAATGATCATGTTCGGTTGCTTTGAAACTTCTCTCAAAGTTGTCCTTTTCATCCTTCCTGGTCTCAGGGACAGCAGGGAGGAAAGCAAAGGTGGGGGGGGCAGAGAAAACTGTGGTTTTTCTTCTCCCTCCTGCAGTCCCTGGCAGCAACTCACTTGTGTAAACATTCAGTAGCCCATATGAACCTTATTTTAGAACAAAACAATTTCAGTTTTAAAGTGTTTGAATTGCTTTAGCTAAATCTGAGGATTTGCCTATTGAATCTGGAGCTGCTCCCTTTCAACTCTGAATGAAGGAAGAATTATGAGACTGGAGCTATTCAATGAGAGCTATCTGTCCTGGCACTCAATCAAAGGGATTAGGATTTGGAAAGAAAAGCCTACAGGTGATCCTCCAGGAAGCATACCAAGCAGTTATCAAAAACATACAAGTTCAAAGCAGCTCAATTTTCATATGTTAAATGTACTTGGATGCAGCCCCAGGCTCCTTTCTAGGTAAAAAATTGTGTTAAAACTGTTTGTACTTGCATACTTAGCAGAAGAGGGAATAAAAAAGCATGTGGTGCAATAGTGCCGGGTCCACTTCACCTTCATGTAACACAATAAATCAATCTTGTTCTCCTGGTGAAACACGATCTGATACTGTGTCCCAGGGTCTCCCACCATCATGGCAGATACTCATGTACCTCATCTATGCAAAAGAGCTGCCGCACCACAAACTCTGCCAGTCAGCTTGACAATTAACAGTGTGTACTAATCACAAGTCTTTCTTCTTGTCTTCCCAAGCACCATGATCTGGGTTTAACAGTGTATTACCCACTTAATAGCTGAATCAAAAACGAGGGAAGTAAACACACACTGAGACATAGGTTACAGAAGAGGGCATGTTTTGGGTAGTCTTTGTGTAGTGGCAAGTCATCAAGAAATACACTTCATATTGTCAAGAATTCTACAGGGCATGCACAAAAGGATACAACTCCCTCTGGTGTGCCCAGAAGGACTCTAAGAAAATCAATGTCTATTTTTATAGGAAGAAAGTAAAGGGAGAGAAATGTAAACCTATACTCAGTCATTAGAAATGCACACAGAGCATGTAACAGCATGCCAGATATATAGCACGTGCTCCATAAACAGTCACAAAGGTAAGAGAAGAGACAGTTCGCACCTCTCCTACGCCCACCTCCACAGGAGGGGGGTCAAAATGACTCAGCCTGACACTGATTGAGGGGAGGGCAGTGAGGTGGCTAAAATTGAGCAAGGAGGACACTCCTGGAAGCAGGAGTCTGGAGCTTTACTCACCCCTGCAAGTCCTCACAGCTAGAGAAAGAACTCTGGGAAATAACTCTGTCTACCAAACTGTGGAGTCCTCATCCATAAAATGAGGGTAAAAGCCTACTCATTTAACATGCTAAGAGGCACTGTGCTAAGGACTCTACAGGTATTAACTTATCTCCAATACTGAGAGAAGTATTCAAGTTACTCCTGTTTTACAGACAAGGAAACGAGGACTTAAACAAGTGACTTGCCAAAAGACATTGTACCAAATAATTGTGTGAATTTACGTCTATGTCTTTACCTTCCACCTGCCTAAGTTTCCTGAATCTGAGTTGTTTTTTTAGGATTAACTGAGACAACTGAGCTAGAGACCTTACTACCCTCCTCAAATCCTTCCTCTCCCTTCCTGCTCCTAACCTATTATCAAATCCTGTCAACCCATCTTAGTAGTGTCCTTCTGCCTTCTGCTTTGTGTTCTCTACGCCCTACCCTAGTTGAAGATTCCACCACCTCTTGCCTTAACTACTGCATTTTCTTTCTTCCACATTTCTGCTCATTCTCTTCTGGAAGCCTAAATGCTACCTTCCATCTTTGCCTCTCAAAATCCAATACACCTGCCTGCCCAAGTCTAAGGAAGCTGCCCTGACCTTGATTACTCTCTCTTCCGCATTCTCAGTAAACACTACAACAAATCTTTATTAACTGATCTTTATCAGCAAATCATCTCCTCCTTGGCACCCTTCCTCTCCCACCACCACTACCAAACCCTGTAACTAAACTCTGAGTACCATGAACTCTAGGTCTTTTCATTTCTATAGTATATAGGTCTTCTCAACATGATTTCCTAAATTGGGAAAAAGGAGAAATAGGAACATCTGAAGTTTCCATCCATATCACAGATATTTGATGCAGATGACAAACCAACAGAAATAAAGAAAGAACAACAACAATGTTAGTATTATATGAGATATGGCAAAAGGTAGTGGGTAAAAATATAGGCCAGATAACTGGGGTTAACACCCTAGCGCTACCATTTACTAGTTATAATGCCTTGGGGAAATTTTTTTTTCTTTTAACTTCTCTGGGCTTTAATTTCTTCACCAATAAAATAGGGGATGATAATAGTCTCTATCCCATGAATTTTCCATGAAGTATAAATAAGATCATATGAAAGCATTTAAAATACCAGTTGGCACATAAGAAGTGCAATATAGTAAATAAATACATTATCACATGGGTAAGTAAAAAAATTGTTCCTTTTGCTTGCCATCTAAAACACTAACTTCATAAAACTGGTATGAAAGAGATATAAGAACTACGTCCATGTCACCTTTCAGAATCCGAGAGGGAGAAACCCTAAAAACCTGCAATGTTGCAAACCCTGCTGGAATGTTTTCTTCATTGCTCAATATGAGGTCCCAAGGTAAAAGAGCGATGTGCCATAAAGCTGGTTCCTCCTGACTTCGTGTTGTTTTGGCAGTGAACAAGCAATTTGAAAGTACATTAATGTATTTAACAGGTCACCAAGTAGCAGAAAGCTAAAAGTTTAACCATATTTACAAGGAAGAATTATATGAAAATATTTTTATTGATGCTATAAAAGCCACCATTAAAATGAGTGCATTGAAAAGCTGAACGTGTATGAAACAAATGGGCAACTCTTAAAATGTTACCTGGTTCCAGACAGTCCAAATTTTGTGTCTCATTAGCAAATAAGATAAATGGCTTCGTCTGAAATGATGTTTTATAAATCCCATTAATGGGCTCTGAGGGAGGCAATGGTTCTCTAAATAGGAGAATTAATTTTCTGAGTTCAATCCCCATTGAACATGCAAAAATGTGAGGGTATCTAGAAGTCTTATCGTTCATACTGTTTTCGGACTAATATACTAATACTAGTCTCTAACAATTATAGTTCATACTTTTCAAAGTACCTATATGCTCATTATCTCCCTCGATCCTCACAAAAGCCTCTGAGGTAAGTTGGACAAATATTATTACTCTGGGGTGATTTTGTTGTTGGGTTTTGTTTTAAATAATAGAGAAGGGTACAGGGGCTTCTTACCAAACTCAGTTTAAAGCAGAGCTAGGTTAGAATCTTGGCTGCTGCTTGACTCTTCCCACTCCAAATGGAGTACAGGAGCCAGTGTCTGTGATGCAAAGATGGGCACATCCCCGTGAGCACAAACCCATGCCATGAGGAGGCTCTACTGTCATTTTACACACTGTGCTGACACATTAAAGGATGGGCTAGTTTTCTTATTTTTAATTTTTGTTTATTTTTTAACTTTTCAAAACATAGAAGTAATGTACTCTTACCACCATAAATAATGGCACGGTGCTTGGTATATACTGTTTTGCTTTGGTTTTTTTTTTTTTTTATTTAAAGAGTAAGACATATTCCAATGATTGGTACAATTTTGTCTTAGCCTTTTCTTGCTAAACAGAAATATGGCTTTAATAGAAGTTTACATCTGCGTGGTATTACATGCATGTAAAACAGATGTAACCTAATTACATTTTCATTTAAATTGCTAAATAGCTACTTAAGTAAAAAGTTAAAATAACATACAAACAACAGTTACTGTAATAACAAGTGTATTTAGAATTAAATGAAAAGGATCAAAGCTACAGCAGTCACAATTTGAGTTGGTCTTTCAAAAAGACAGAGTGACATAACAATGCAATCTTCATTTACCCAGTGATTTAATGTCTCTACAGCTCAGCCTAAAGACACAGCTTGGCTCAGCTTAGATACAGGGAAGGAAATCTATTGCAGAGTTTATAGAAAGATCCTGGATTTCATGAAGAGTAGACACACTCTACCAGAGATTATATAGCAAAACCCTAAATTGGAAATTAGAATTTAGGGCAATACAATCAGCTTGATTATAGTTTTAAACAGACCTGTCTAGGCTGAAATCAGAAATCAGTTCCCAACTCAGAGATCAGAGCACTCTTTCTGTATTTCTAGCAGAAGACTACAGCACATGTCACTGATTGCGTATTCATGACTCATCCCTTCCTCAGCAGAGGGAACAGCTGAGGGATCGAGAGCATTTGGGATGACATTCAGCATTGGTGAACAGGGAAGGGGACACATGGCCAATCCTCACAAAGAGGCAAGGGGAACCCCATGCTGCCGGTCAGATCTTTGTGTGGGAAGCTGAAATCCTAAACGGAGTTCTCCAGGCAAACTTGAACCTAGATTTGTTAGGTAACATCCAGTCTTAGTTCCTTTTCTATTTCAACCTCATTTTTAACTAAAGTGAATTTCAGGCATTTGGTGATAGTGGTTTCATTTTAAATAGAATGAGAGTGGAGTGTCAGAATGATGTAAACTTATTTCAAAATCAGAATAGTCTATCTGAGAGACTCTACTAAGTCTAAGAAGAAGCAAAGAAGATTCAGAGTAGGATGCATGATGGAAATATTCCCACATTAGCTTTCTCATCTAAACCAGACTAGCCAGTTTTTCTGAATTTTGCTCAGCAGAGTAGAAAATAAAGGTCTCAACTCCAGTCAGCCATTTTTGATTAGCAGCCTGAAGTGTTTCAGAATTTAAAAAAAAAAAAAACTAAAGGGACCATCTCTGCTAAAACAGAGCGATTCCCAGGTCAAGCGCCTTGGCTTGGTCTCTTTAGACTGGCTCGTTGTTCACCTTATGCAAAGAGAGGGTTCATAAAGTTTCACAGTGTGTTGAGAACATGTTTGTAAAAGACAAGTAAAGGCTTGTCATGATTTTGTAACCAATTATTTCATTTGTATTTTATAAATGGGTCATAAATGTCATTGACTAATTGCCACCATTCTCCCTCTTCCCTTTAGCCCCTCCCTACACATACTGGAACAAACAGGCAACCTTGTACCACACTTGCCAGAGGCCAGGAATTAATGGCAGGTTTTAAACTCAACTTCACCTATTTGGAAGGACATCAATGGCAGCTGAGGACACACTGTAATTTTGCCACTCACCACTGCATTTCTCTGCCCTGGAAAACAAGCATATTTCTATCGTAACACTCTCTGCCCAAGAAACTCAGATGCCAGGAGAAAAGGTAACAGCTTAGACAACCCAAAAGAAACCAAAAGACTTAATACTAAAATAACCATATTATAGTATCACTGACTTAATCAAGGTCTTTTCTTGTCTACCTGATCAGTATGAAACCAGACATTAGTTCAAACTGCACATTAAAGTGATGGTTTCTCTGCTTGACTCAGGAGCTAACTCTCTTTTGCTGATGCTTTGGAGCTCAAGGAAAGGAAATGAGAATACTGTCTGGCCTCAGAATGCACTTAAATAGCCACAATGCAAAGGCCGATTGATTGGGGGAGGCCAAGGGAGAAAGAGAAAATAGTCATTTTGTGACAGGTCAAAAGTCAGTAAGAAAAGCAAGCTGAGGGTCACTCTGCCCTATAAACTTTTCTAGAACTCTATTCCCTTAAAAGTTAGTCTTAACACAAGGTCTATGTCACTAAAAACAAATAGGTGAAAAAAGATCCCCCCAATTTCAGGGTGACTCTGTTTCTCATAATAGGGTTTTAAGTCACAGAACAGCAATTGTTCAGAATGCATCAGGCTGTATATTACCTCCTTTGCAGAATAAGAAGATACTGCCTTTTGCCAGTTTCTGAAAGTTGAAGTCATAAACTTGTCCTCTATAGACCAAACCCATCTCTCAAATACGTTACCCAAGTATTTTCTATAAGTACATTTTATTTAACAGTGTGGAAAAAAAGTCTGAGCAGTCTGCAACAGTGGGCCCACATTCCCTCACGGTGGCAGCTGGCTGGATCCGAGTATTGCCTAGTCCTTTTAGCCCAAGGTGTACTTTGAAGTTCTTCCTTGTCTGCCAACTCCCTATTGTACTGCACCAGGCCTGCTTCAGTCATGACATGATCTGCTGGCTCCTGCAGAGGTATGAGTTTACCATTTTTGGTGGTACTTTTTTAGGATTACTAATTAACTACTGAGAAAATAATTATTTTCCCTACTTGAAGGCAGACAGAAAAGGGTTTCAAAAACTCTAAATCCTGTGTAGCAATCCCAAACTCACCAAAATCGCACTCCACTGAGAGTGAATGTGTGCATTTCAGAATGACACATGCCAGGCATCCTGAGGCTTGCGTGCAGACTTCCTGGGCCCAGAGCATTCAGCCTGGCTGACCACCAGGTCAGTGTCTCCTCTAACTATTATCCAATACCCTGGGGGAGCTGTTGCATGTCTTAAAGGCAAACTATGAAAACAAACTACATTATTTTCTAAAGAAAAAAAAAAAACCCAACAGATTCTAGATTTATTCTTATTTCACCAAAAATTAAGTTTGCTAAAAAAAAAAAGTCAAGCCATTAAACATATGTTCTCAGCTTGATTCTTTTACACTTAAGATGGAGAAAAATCATCATTCCTCATGATATATTTTTTATAATGAGGACCACAAAAATGCAGAGAGAAATCTCAGGATCTTTGGAAATAAAATGAATGTACATATTTTGCACTAGCTAGCAGTAATTACTTTACCATGTGAGGCTCGGGGTAGGTAGTAATGTGGAATACCGTTAAACTTGGAGCCATCCCAAACCTTTAAACTTAGAGCCATCCCAAAAAACAAACAGAAAAACCCTGACCTCTGACCTTGTTTTGAAGCATCCCTACTCGCTTGGGTAGTGCTTGCATGCTGAAATATTTATTTCCTTCATAAAAAAATCTATCTGAATATCCAATCTCTCCGCAGTAAAGAGTTTATTTCCATGTTAGCAGAAGCCCTTAAGTAATTTGGGGCTATGATCTTAACACTACAAGCTTTACTCACTTAAAACTTTGCCAGCTTCAAGTTGCATATTTTTCACAACAGCTCCTCATTTGCAAAACATAGCAGAGACTCAGGTGAAAGGTGAGGAAGTTTCAAGAGCTGCAGAACCCAGTTAGGAAACTAAGTTTCTTGGGCATTGCTTCCAAGATAGCAGTATTTATGAGCTTTCTGTCGCGTGACAAGATGAATTTGTGTCAGTGGGGATGAGCAAGTCCTTGAAAGTGGGCATCATAATGGTGACTATTGGACCTGGTAGGGAAGAACTTGCAGCCTGTGGAAACCCTAAAGATAAAGAATTGGATGGAAACAACTTTGATGGCAACATTAGAGCACATGAGTATTATCAAGGTTTTCTTTATCTGTTCACTGGCTGTATTTTGCAAACAAAAAAGTCTAATAAAAATTACTTGGCATTTAATTGATATTATAAAAAAGAAAAAATCTAAATCTTAAAGTACTTCATACTATATCACATTCAAAACTTTGGGTGAACAAAAGAAAAAAGGTATGCTGCTCTTTCACAGGGGTGTGACACTCCAACCTTCATCCACAGAAAGTTTGAGATTAACCCCCAATGCATCCTCCATAATGATTTCTAATAACAAAGAAAGGTAAGGAGGAGAGTGACTTGTTGCTGAATAATAATACACAATTACAAATACACAATTTGGTGTAGAATTAAAAATACTGAAAAATTGCCGAGCCCTAAAATAATGGTGAAGGAACACACATGAGCAGAATGAAAAACATGTTTAAAACAGAAGCTTCATTAGAGATTACCCATGTTAATCTCCGCCTTTCATAGTGTGGACACTAAGGATTAGCTATAATATGGCTTGATCTAGCACTGCAAGATAGTGACAAAAATCCTAGGGCTCCTAGGTCCCAGTCAATGCTGTTTCCATTACATAACAGACTGCAAGTAAGTTTCATTTAAATTGTACGGGAGCTATTTGATGGACTGTATTGAGAAGGTTATACACTAGCACAGGAGAAAAATTTGCATGGAGATTTGTGATTTGCAATAGGCCATATACCTGCATAAAACTACACAACCTTCACCAAACACAGTATTTCTCATTATGAAATAGTAAATATCTATTTTAGGGAAATACTTGGTATAAATTAAGACTAACAAACTATAGCTTTAATGCACAGAGAACAAAGAAAAAGAAAAAGTCCCATTTTTTAATTGAAAGGGGATGATTAATTAAGCTGTAGCATGATGCTTCAAGTTTATACTCACTGCCCATTTATGTTCTCTGACAGAAGGGAGAGCAAAAATGGAAGGGCAAACTCACATCTTTCCTCTGGAAAGCTATAAATAAAAAGACACTTCAAATATCTGAAGGAACTTGCATTCAAAATCCTTGATGCTTAAATGGTCAAAAGTTAATAAAGCCTTGCACAACCTTCAAAAGGGTCAGTATCACAGGAAAGTTAGGAATGAAAGAGTTCTATGGAGAACTGTTAAGAAACTATAAAGAAATCTCAGCTGGGAAAATTGCAAATAAAAAGCTAAGTCCCTGATTATATAACATCAGGGTCAAGTACATTTTATGTCAGGAGTGCAAGGATGGTTTACTCATGAATAGAGGATCTAATAACGTAATATTTTACATTTAAAGATTAAAATAGAAAATTGTTTTATCATTTCAGTAGATCCCTATCTTCTCTAAAATAATACCTGTCAACACATACTAAAAAGAATGAGACTTCCTTTACTTTAAAAGGGCATTTACCAGAAATTCCAGCAAGTTTCAAGATTAACTGTAAAACATTGGAACTATTCTATTTAACAACTGGAAAAATAAAAAAACATGCCTGCTATCCCTATTACTATTCAACCTTATTCTAAAAATCCCAAAGAAATTGAAGGAAAAACTACTAGAACAAAGGTAAATAGACAAATGTAAAAGTTAAAGCTATGTAACATTCTTGTAACTCCATTACAATAGGAACAAGTGTTATTAAATATTTTGAAAAAACTTAGGAGGAGGTGAAGAAAAAATTTTAAAAACTCACAAAGAACACAGAAGATGACACAATAAATGAAGAGATATATTAGTGGATGACAAGATAGTTTTTAAAAATTCTCCAATATATAAATTGATACATTCAATGGATTTATGATAAAAATACAGGATTTTTAAAATAAACTTTGAGTACCTGTTTCTAAAATTTATCTGAAAAAAAGGAATAAAAGTTAACAAAGTTATCAAAAAAAGAGGAAAGAAAAAAGAAAAAGAAAATGGAGAGGAACAGATCCTATAACGTCTTAAAATTTAAAATTCTGGTGGTTAGGTAAAAAAACATATTTCACAATTGAGAATGCAAAAATTGGTACACAAGTTTCTGAGAACCCCAGTATGTGATACATGTGTCTTTTCAAATCAGTGGAGGCAAGAATTTTTTTTTTTAAATAACTGATGCTGTGCCAACTGATTGGTACAATAAAGTTCATCTTTACCTAACAACCAGTCATGAAGGTGAAGTATAGGTACATTAAAGAAGTAAACATCAAAAACAAAACTAAGAAAACATTGGAATATAATAAAAGTGCATATATTTAAAATCATGGAGTAAAAAGGTAGTCTTAAAAATATTAAGGACATTTTCCCAGAAGAATTGAAAACATCATACCACAGTGATATCTGTGCACCCATGTTTATAGCAACACAATTTGTAATAGCCACATCTTGGAAACAACCCAAGTGCCCATCAATCGAAGAATGGATAAAAAAGATGTGGTATTTTTATACAATGGAGTACTATTCAGCTATTAAGAAAGATTGCATTGAGACTTTTTTAAGTAAATGGTCACGATTTGAGACCATACTTGTAAGTGAAATAAATCAAACTCACATGTGTACATACCGTATTGTCTCCCTAATGTAAGAAACTGAAAAAGTATATATGATCCAAAGTCTATAATGAATACTATGCAAGGGTACAAAACAGCTCGAAGAGCAAAAGTAACTGGGAAGGGAAAAGGGGGAAAGGGGGAAGGGAAAAGAAAAAGATATAAATCTGTATATATGTATATGTAAGATAACTAAAACAAAAACACTGCTGAATGTATTCATTATTGAGAAAGAACAATTAATACTGATATGAGTAGATCAATTTTACATGTCTATATCTGTTAATGTAAACAACCATTTTAAAGATAATGATATGCAATATTGCAACCATTGTCAAGTTTCTATTATCCTGTTTTGTAAACCTGTAATGTTACTGTTGTGCATTTACTCTAGTCGTTTGTTTGTCTGTTTTGGTTTTTTGTCTTTGTTATATATCTTTTTTTTTCTGCTTAAATAAAAAATAAAAATAAAAATAAAAATATTAAGGAAATTTAAGAAAGACATAAAAGAATATTTGATAAAAATATCTGAAAAATATTACAACATGTGAAATAAAACACATAAGTAAATTTAAGTAAATAAGATGCAAAGAGAACATATTTATAGCATGTCAAATAGAAGATAATTAACATCCAGAACACAAAGAACTATAAAGCAATAAGAGAAAGATAAACAAGTTAATAAAAAACACAAAAATAGGCAATTTGAGAGACAAAAATGTGAAGAAGCTCACTAATAATCAAGGACATGCAAATTTAACCACAAAAAAGCATTTTTTTTACCTATCAAAGTGGCAAAAATAAGATTTATAAATTTAAATCAATTCTTCATGCAGAGTTGATAAGAATGACTATCCTTTTTAGAGAGGTTGGAACATTTGGCAAATTTTTTTAATGCCGACAGACTTTAACCTATTAATACCATTTCTTGGGAAGTATCCTAGAGAAATAGTACACAAGCAGGAGAAAGGGCATTCACTGCAATATGGATTATAGTAACAAAGACGGGGGTGGGATTCAAACATCATTGATAATAAAGTAGTCAAATAAAGTAGGGTATACCTATCATCCATATTATGGAATATCATGCAACAGTCAAAATCAGTGAATTAATTTCTATGTATTAACACAAATAGCTTTCTAAGTTAACAGAGTAAATAAGTAAAGGTGTAGGACTATATGGGTCAGACCATTTTATAAATGAGAGAAAGAAAGATTGAATGAGGAAAGGAAGAAATGAAAATAAGACACTGTATAGGAAAAATAATAAAAAGGACAAACATTTTCTACTGCTACACATACAAATGTGTGCATTCTTAGAGGAAGCTCTAAGAATAAAAAAACAAGTTGATTTCATTATGTAACTTTTGCAGTAGCAAGCAACACTGTGCACTCGGGTGGGAGAACAGGGGACTTGGCTTTTCTGCAGAGGCAGCTCAGAGTAGGCACAAGACTCTGGAGGCAAGCTGACAGGTTCTGCCAGGTGAGCCTATCTAGGTGGTAATAACAGTATCACTTCATAAAGCTGATGTAATTGGTAAATGAATCCATACACATCAAGTGCATATTTGGCATATAGTAAATGTAATACAAATTTAGCTGTTAGTGAGCTGTAAAAACTGCCCAAGTGTGACCAGTTTAATCTACAAAAACAAAAAGTTATACAGTTCAATCTGATGCTATTATTGATAATTTTGATTTTTTAAAGTACACATTACAAAGTTTAAAAAATTACTTTATGGAAAAAAGGTAAAACAAAATTGTATGACAAGATGACAGAAGAATAACAATAGTTAATATACTGCACGTTATTATCTTTTTTGCTTTGTTTTGTTTTGTTTTTGCGTCATCAAGGATCGAACTCACAACCTTGCGCCTGCCGGACAGGAGCTTAAGCCATTGAGCCAAACTCCCGGCCCTTGCACATTATTATCTTTAAAGTAGTTACTAAGAGTAAAAGATATAGGCATAAAAATTCACCAATCGGGTCCAGGGATTTAGCTCAGCGGCATAAGCACCAGCCTGGCAAGTGCAAGGTCGTGAGTTTGACCCCCGGTTAAAAACAAAACAAAACAAAAAATCTCCAATTGATATAAGTACAAGCCTTTTCTTTTTTTTTTACACTAAAGGACACTAGTAGTAAAACTAACTTGCATTTTTTTCTCTCTTTTCCCTCCCTTTCCCCTTTCTGCCATCCTAGTTCCTTTTTAAACAATTTCTTCCCATTTCACAGTATCTATTGTACATTATACACCTTATTTACTCTTTCTGTTTCTCATATCAGGAAGACAATATGATGTTTATATATGTGAATCTGATTTATTTCACTAATGAGTATGGTCTCAAGTTGCATCCATTTATCTATAAAAGTCTTAAGTTTATCGTCCTCTATAGCTGAGTAGTATTCCACTGTACAAAAATATACCTTTTTTATCCATTCCACAGTTGATGGGCATTTGGGCTGTTTCCAGGATCTAGCTATTACAAATTGTGCTGCTATAAACATGGGAGCACATGTATCACTGTGGTATGATGTTTTTAATTTTTCTGGGATGATATCCAGAAAGGGATTAGCTAGGTTGAATGGGACCCCTAAGCCTAGCTTTTTGAGGAATCTCCATACTGATTTCCACAGTGGTTGTACCAGTCTACATTCCCAACAAGGACTTCTAAAGAGAAGTCCTTTGTCTGAGAGACAATTGGCTAAAAGTGTTTCCCAATCTGTGAGACATGTTTTCACTCTGTTGGTGATTTCTTTTAAAGTACATAAGCTTTTTAATAAGATGAGGTCCCAGTTGTTGATTCTTCGAAGTATTACCCAGGCAGTTTGGGTTTTATTCATAAACTCACTGCCTACACTTATGTCTTCAAGATTTCTACTTACTTTCTCTTCCAGTAAATTGAGTGTTGCTGTTTTAATACTTAGGTCTTTGACCAACTTTGATTTTAGTTTAGTGCATGATGATAGACATGGGTATAGTTTTAGTTTTCGGCATATAGAGAACCAGTTTTACCAGCACCATTTATTAAAGAGGCTATCTTTTTTCCAGTGAACATGTTTGGCTGCTTTGTCAAAGATAAGATGGCTGAGTGTGTTTGTAGTTGTGTCTGCATCTTCTATCCTGTTTCACTGATCCTCAGGTCTGTTTTTTTGCCAGTACCATGCTAACTTTTTTTATTTTAAAAATTTAAAAATACTGAGTTTCAAAACAAAATAATGGGAGATTAACACTGGTTAATATATTGCATGATGTTATCTTCAAAGTAGTTGTTCAGATTACAAGACATACAAGATAGATAACTATACTACTAATCTCTGTTAGACCATGCTGATTTCATCACAGTGCTTTGCAATATAATTTCAAGTCAGGGATTGTAATGCCTCCTGCCTTGCCTTTGTTGTCCAGAATTGCTTTGCTATTCTAGGTCTCTTCTGGTTCCAAATGAATTTTTGGAATGTTTTCTCTAGTTCTGTGAGGTATGTTGTTAGTGGTATTTTGATCAGGATTGCATTAAATCTGTGTAACAATTTTGGGAATATGGCCATTTTCACTATGTTGGTTCTTCCTATCCATGAGCAAGGGATATCTTCCCATTGTCTGATATCCTCTTTGATCGCATTTTTCAGAGTACTGTAATTTTCAATATACAGATCTTTTACTTCTTTTGTTAGATTGATTCCTAAGTATTTCATGTTTTTGAATGCTCTCAGTGAGTTTATTTTTGTGTACAGGAATGCTGTTGATTTTTGAGTGCTGATTTTGTATCCAGCTATGCTACTGAATTTGGTTATTAAATCCAGAAGTTTTTTGGTAGAGTTTTTGGAGTCTTCTATCTAGAGTATCACGTCATCTGTGAATAATGATAATTTAACTTCTTCCTTGCCTATCCTTATTTCTTTTTTTCTCCCTCTTGTCTAATTGCTCTGGTTAATGCTTCCAGAACTAAATCAAATTGCAATGGTTATAATGAGTGGATATCCTTGTCCTGTACCTGATTCTAGAGTGAAAGCTTTCAAGTTTCATCCAGATGGAGTGATGTTGGCTGTTTGTTTGCCACAGATGGCTTTTATCAGACTGAGGTAAAGACCGTCTATTCTGATTTTCTATAAGGTTTTTATCATAAATGAGTGCTGGACTTTGTCAAAAGCTTTTTCTGCATTTATTGAGATAATCATGTGACTTTTGTCTTTGGCTCTGTTGATATGGTATACTGTAGAGAGCGGTGAAACAGTCTCACAGCTGCCGCTCCATTTCTCCACCGTTTTTCCCCTCCCTGTGGGCATTCAGTGTGTCAGCCTACAGTTCCCATGATCCTCTCTTGCAAGCCTACATTATAAGCCTACATTTCCCATGATCCTCCCCTGTCCCGCCGGGAAATGACGACAACCTGTCCACGCCCCCATACGATGACAGCTTCCACTCCCGCTTCTATATAAACCTTGAACGTTTCCGCAATAAACGAGACTTGATCGGAACCGCTCGACTTGTCTCCGTTTCTCTCTCCTCTTGCCCTGCCCCCATCCCCCATCCCGTCTCTCCTCCAGGCGAGACCCACGGACTGATCGGCGGGCCGGATCAGTATATTACATTTATTGATTTGCATATGTTGAGCCATCCCTGCACTCCTGTGATGAATCACACTTAGTCATAGTGTATTATCTTCTTGATGATTTGCTGCATTCTTTTTGCTAGTATCTTACTGAGGATTTTTGCATCTATGTTCATTAGGGAGATTACAAATTTTTTTAAGGACAGTAAGCAGGGAGGATGAAAATAAGAACAGTTGAACTGAGAGCTGGAGGGAGTCACTATATACACCTGAACTGAATATTTTCAATATCTATGTGTAGAAAGATTTTATCTTTGGAGAAGAAAGCCAATATTTAGAATGATTTTGCAAAGCAAAACTTAAGATGTGCTTTCAAAACCTACTTCTATTTACTTCCATATAAATCCACAGGGCCTGCAGGCTTGCTTGCTTATGCCTATAGTCCCCCCAGCACTCAGAAGACTGGGACAGAAAGATCATGAGTTTGAGGCCAGCCTGGGCTATACTTCAAGGCCTTGTCTCCAAACACAAAGCAAAACAAATCCACATAACCAAATCTTTATACAAATGACTAAATTTTGTTTAATAGGAATTTTTTATTAAATATCAATATTTTGTGTAATAGGAATATTTTATTAAATAGGAATTTCAAAGAAATATTAATGAAGAAATAATGCATACATTGCATAAGATAAAGAATAAAACTTATTTAGGCATATATTATATGCTACTTCATACTAAATAAATAGGTTTCAAATATTATAATACTTTTCAACATCTAAAATAAGCTATAACATGAGAATATTATAATACTTGAAGCCAGATTAAGCAAATCTTTTTTATTCAAAAAAGTTAGAATGACCTTACTTTTAGTTTTTCAGTGCTAATGTTAATCAGGTTTTAAATGTGTTCCATATGAAAACTGAAGTGCAACATCTTCAACTGATGACAATGTAAAAATAGAAAAACACATATAGATATAAAAATAAATCTCTATTAAATACATATGCAACTTGAGGAGAGCAGAGATTCATAGGAAACATTTCTATAAATAGTTTGATATTATTACACAATCTTCTCTGCATATCTTGTAATGGAAACATTGCTATGGGTGATTGAAGAAATAAGCAACTTTGACATTTCTGGATGTAACGTGAGGAGATTATTTCATCATAAAGGATTGGTATAGAATATCCTAACCAACAACTCAATATCAAAACTCTCCTTGCAACTCTAAAACAGTGCAGAATGACATTTAAGATAATCCATTTATCACCATCCAATACAGGTTGCTTGTTCACAAAATGTCAGTGACAAGACTGGAGCATTCTGATTCCTAGGCAGTGAGTGCACATGACAAGCAATCTTTAATTTAGCATCAACTTCATCTCCTTATATGATATTGCTATATCTCAGACTTCAGCTCCTAGTTTTTTGCGATTTATAGGAGCAGTTATAAAAATGAAATGTCTTTTTTTTCTCATGCACAACAGAAACATTCCCCTCTAAAGATAATGAAAAGTCTGCATAACTTCAGGCAAGTAATTCACCCATGATGAATTCTGGATGTTTTTATTAGCCATCCTTAAAGAGCTTAGTGTTTTAATTCTGAATAATAGTAATTCTAAGAATTCAAATAATTCTTCATGATCATGGTAAGGTAATAGTGACTTGCATCTATGCATTACTTATTTCAAAGTGGTTTTTGTACAAGGCACCTCCTATGCTATCCCCAGGTCCCTATAAGATTAGTCATGCATTATCAATATTTTACAGGTGGGAAAAGCTGACGTGTAGGCAAGTTTAATCTTTTTGTCTACAGTCTTGAGGCAAGCAAAAATCATTCAGTGTTGAAGTTGAAAAGATCCTTAGGGTCAAATTAATAAAGCTTACTTTAGATATAATAAACTAATGTTCTATTTGACCACAAAGAGAGGATGCATAAGCCTACAAATTCTGAGATTTTATAGGACTATAGGAACTTCTAGCTTTTCTTGAAAAGATAGGAATACATTTTATAGAGAAACCAGTTGCCAGAGATTATCATTGCCCCCAATAAGTTTAATATATGCTCTGTCATATAGTACATGGTTTATTTCATTCATTTTTACATTTTCCTTTACATATGGTAAAATGGATGGTTCTTACAAAAATTCAAGTTTTGTGAAGTATATAAGCATATCACCCTGTCAAGATGCATTTTTACACCTTGCCTCTAAAATTCCCTCTTGCCCTTTTCCTATTTCTGTCCCTTTTTCTTTCTTTTCCCTTTTCACTCATTTTTATTACTTCCCATCAACATTTGATTTTTTAAATCCATTTTATTCAAAGGTAAAAAGAAAGAAAAAGAAGAAGAAGAAAAACTACAACAAAATTTCAAAGCATGGGGGCAACAATGGTATATACATTGCTGTCCATCAACATTTGAACTTGAAATCTATGACCTAGTATAAATTTCTTCATTCAAAAAGAGTAAAACTGAATCCTAGGGAGAGCCACAGCCAGAGGTAGGATCCAGGTTTCCAAACTTCTAGTCTATACGGCCATCCTCAAAAGCAAGATACTGTACTGCACAGTAAAAGAAAAAGGACGTGAACAAGAACCTATTGCCCTAGGGTTGACCCAAAAGAAAATGTCAAGATAGCATAATTGTAGGCTTTTAATAGGTACCTAGGATGGGTGACCAATAAAGTCTACTATTTCAGTCTAAATAATCAGATCTGGAAGCAATTAAGTAGTAAAAGGGAATAAGTTGAGACAGAGACTTTTCTGGGAGTGTAACTGTGACCTAGATTTGAAGTTCATTCCCAGCAGTGGAGGTAGGAATACTCCACCAGCACCACAGGGAGAGCATCTGGGGTCAGCCTCCTGCTGAGCTGTCTTGCCACTGTTAAACTCTGAAATGGCTGAATCCCAGCAGCAAAAATAACTTCTACTCTCTGTGCCAGGCCACCTGCTTCTTGTCTATGCCTGATGATCCTTTTTTAGGAGGCTAAGTGCCATATGGGATCTTAAATACCCTCCCCCTACTTTAAAAAAAAAAATTATAGTGTAGGAAGTTAAACATTTCTATGTGGACTTGATTCAGTGCCTTACTTTCCCCATTATATATCTTGGTTAAGTTCCCACCTAATGGCAAGGTATGAGGAAAACCAGAAATAAGATAAATTCTTTTTTATATATTTGAAAGGATCACAGTATCCTCAGAGCCACAGTAAGCAGTTCCACGTGGCTTTAAAGTAGTCAGTCGACACTGGTATCTCAATTACTCCATTATGAGGATTTCCCTCTATGTGCATGATAAAGACTAAAATTCCCCCTTCCTACAAGTTTATAGGTCCTTCCAATCCCCCAACCCCCACCCAAAACAACAACAACAACAATAACAACAACAACAACAACAAGGAACCTGGCTGAGGGTAACAGATGCACCTAAAATGCAGAGTTGTGTAGAGTTGGTAGAGTTGCAGCCAATGAGGAAATGGTCCAGTGAAAGTAACAAATGAAATGAATCTGGTTCAGTCTCCATGTTCTATGAATGAAGAAACTGAGAGCCAGAGATGAGCTAGCTAATAACTACAATTTATTACATGTGCTTGGTTTCAGAACTCAGTGTAATTTAACACATACATGACATCATTTTTGTCTCATGCCACCGCAATGAGTTAAAGAGAATAATTCCATTTTGCAGATGGGGAGACACAGCTAGAGAAGTGACAAACTCATTCTAGTTCAGGAAGATGAAGTGTGACACTGAACAAGTATTTCATCTCTCTGAGTTTTAGTTTTCTCACTTAAATGGGAATAATAATATTGGCTACTTCATAGACGTGTTACGAAGATTCAGGAATGTATGAAAAATTCCAGAAACCATTTCAATACTGGATAAGTATCTGCTGTTGTTGTTAAACTTATTAAACAAGGGGCAGAGCCAACAATAGAACCCTCTGCCTCCATATTATTGGCTGAGTGCCTTTTCATTAGACCATGCAACAAGAAACTGAGATTATGTATTGTTTGTAGTTAGAATATGCACCAAGCAGAGTGGTGAAGGAGGAAAGGGCAGAGACAACAGACAAAAATCATTTAAGACATGGAGATTAGCTGTTACCAAAAAAAAAAAAAAAAAGCATCAGGTAATCATCATCCACATTTGTGACTGTATTTCATAGAACAGTGTGGATGGGATTTTATTAGATAGCTCTGCCAAAAACATATTGGCATATACAGCCCTGAGCTTGTGGTTCACCAGACACACAAGAGCTCCTCTTCAAGGAGATCCTGCTCGGGCCCTGGCCTAACTCCAAGTTAATGCATGAGTTAAAAGTAGCAGCTGCAGCAATGCTGAGATAGAGGATCCCCTGAGGAAGGTCTTTCCAAAGAGGCTCTTCCCAAATTATTTATCAATTATTAGCAGAGGGAGCCTTAAAAAGCATACACACAAAAAGCAAAGAAAACCTCTACAAAAGCTGGTCTTAGAAAACACAGATGTTATAAGAACAAACACAATTACTCAGGAAATTAATGGGAAAACCTAAAAAATTAGCAAACTCAAACATCAATGTAGTCTAATTTTCACCTGTGGTGGTGGGGTCTCTAAAACAAAATAATGCCAGCAAAGATATGCTGAAAATTCATATACATGGCTGATTACAATTTAAATTAGTACAACACTCGTGGAAATTTGGCAACACGTGCTGAAAGCCTTAAAAGCTTTCATATCTTTTGACTTAGTAATCCTTTCAGATCCTAAGGAACTAATCCAAAATAAGGAGAAATACAGTATGAGCAAATATGTAATTGCAACATTACTTACAATGGTGTCAAATCAAAAGCAATTTAAATGTCTGACAATAAGGAAAGTATTTTGTATAATGCGATACATCCCTTTGATGGAATATCCTATAGCGATTATAAATTCTATAAGGAAACTGCCTGTAATAGCAAGTGAAAAACTGCAGACACCTACGATTATAAATCTTTTAAAACATGCATACCAAATGCATAATCAGTAAACAAAGACTCTTAAGAGACATATCCAAAAATACTGAGACTGAGATTTTTTCTTTTTCTGTATTCCCACAGTCACTTTATTATCTGGAATGTCCCCCAGTTAGGAAATGTTACTGCATTATGTAGATCAGTGTGTACAAATTAGCAGCCCATAAATGACATCTTGCTATAGTAAGTTTTACCTTCCCTATCCTGTTTTAAAACAATGAATCATCTGAAGACTCACAAAGTTTCACATTCATAGTGACTGCTGTACTGAAAAATCTGAGGACTTGTAATCCTGGGCCCACAATGTCACAAGGTAACAAGTGTTTCCAGTTAGGAGGCAACAGTTCCTTGTAGACCAAAGCAGTCCCCTATTTGACACAGCTGCAAACATTCCTGTTGTCTTCTAACCCAAGCCTGTTGCGCCCTTTTGTCACGTACCCAATTTAAAATCTATATGATGGAGAGCAAAAACAATGGAGAATTCTATCTATTTTGCATGTCATTTTAAAGGTGATGATTGCATATTAAACTCAAGCTTTATTTTGATAATATGTCACCAAGAAATCACAGTCCTGTCAATTCACTCTTCTCCTCACCGTACCACAGGCATTTCCAGGATCTTCCCTGTCAACAAAAGGACAGTTCCTGAGCAAACAGTCTCTCCCAGTGCTGTCTTCAGATTCTCCTTGAAGCTAGTCCCCGACAAGGGGCCTGTGCCCTCTTTTTTCAGGGTTCACCAGAACTACAGAGGCAAACATGCTTTTGAGTTCACAACAGTTCACAGCCACATTACCCTAGCTCTTTTTCCACACAACACATTCAAATTATTTTCTGAGTTTCCCAAGACAGTTATTGAATAGACTAAGGAAGATGTTTCCTCTCTCCCTGTATATATTCCAGTTGCGGTCCAGCAGAACCCTGGCTGTTTGCTGAGGGAAGATGTTTGCATTTTTTTCTTTTCTTAGGGGTGGAAGGTAGAGGAACAGAGATTGTGTGGCGGTAAAGTGGAGAAGTGGCCCTGGAGGACATAGGTGCTGTCATATCTACTGAACAAAGATGCAGAGTGGGGAGAATATCCGCAAACTTGATGTTTGTGAATCTCCTCAAAACCAGTCATCAATTACCATCACCAGCGTATGTTAAATTTATTTACATAGCCCTTACAAAAGGCCATAATCTTGGTAAATAAGTTAATAGAAAACAAGCAAAAATAAAGCAAATACTTTCCTAGTCTACATGTCTCATCTACTGAATGCTGAGTGACAGATATTAGATCTAGGACCCTTAGTAAACACAAGGCCAATGGGTAGAATTCTTTACCTGCTTCCTAAGGCTCAGAAAACTATTCTTTAAGCAAGAAAGAAGATTTATTTCAGATAAAGGACAAATGCTGTCCTTTAATTAACAACATCTATCTCAGGGACAAGCACATCAGGTATACAATACAGAAGATTCTTTTAATATAAAGGACAGATGGCAACTTCACCCATGAGACTTTCAAGGCTGCCCCAGAAAAACACACAATTTTAAAAGGCTTTGAGAATCCTCTAAGGAGAGCCAGTCAGGAGACAAGAATGCTTCATTGCCCCATTTACAAAGTAAACCAAAAAGTGTCTCTGAACTATTCAGAAACACTTGAAGAAGAGCCAGGTAAATCTGACAGAGGAAAACAATAACTGTTGCCTCACAGTCTAGTAGTGGGTGTTATAAAAGCTTCCTTTTCTCTTAGCCTGAGTGGTGCTAGGTAAAAAGGAGTTTCAATATGAAGTACTAACACTCTGGACTTCATGATCACATAACAACACAACAGAATAAAACTTTCAGACATCTTCCTTACAGTAATATTGAAAATATTCCACCAGGACCTTCCCATCCAGCTGGGCCCTGGGTTTGCTTGGTAAGAGGAGGATAGGATGCGGTCCCCAGCTCGGGTGGAATGTCTCTCCTTTTATGGTTCTCATTAATCTGACTCAACAAACACATGTGTTGGTACAAGATTCCTAGCGCATGTGTTATACCTGCTTAACTGGGTGCTAACATTATAAACCACACATCAACACTTCTTGCCCGAGTGTTAATGTCTATTAATGTCCTGCTGAGGAAAAGGCTCTGAGAGCCAGCCCAGAGACACAATTTAAGATTGGCTGCCACACGTTCTGGTCTTGGCCTGCTGATTTGAGATGGCACATTTTATTAACAGAATTTCTGGAGAAGAGTGGAATTACAGTGTAGTACTTGGATTTATGTTGCAGAGATTATCTTCATACAAGGAGCTAAAAGAGCCATACAAATCTGAAGGAATTTCAGGTTGAGGAATTAACCATGTGGAATTTGGCTGCTGATATCCCAGATACCAAATTAAGTGTTTCTTTCACTACACTGTGAAGTTTTACAACACATTGAACTGGGAGAAAAGGGCTTGTCAATGTAATAATGAGCTTCCTTATCAGCACATTTTCCATATGACCTGTGAAGTCGTGTACATTAACCTCAAACTGGACTTACCAAATTACGAAGTGCACAAACACTGTTTATACATGCATGCTATATACACGTTTGTCACTGATTTAGGTGAATAAGGAGTGCAAGGTGAGTTTCTTTTACACAAAGTATAAAGAATGTGTTATACTATGTAAAAATACACATATACATATATATTAAACCAAACTAATAAAATGAAGCTTTATATATTGTAAGATATTTCCTCAAGCTTTGCTTGGCATCACATAAAGTGCATATTTAACCCACACAACTTCATTCCTGCAGACCAAAAAAAAAAAAAAAAAAGACATACACATAAGCACAACCGTCAAAACCGGATTTGCCCTTCTCTAAATTAATCCAATTATTCAAATGTCAGTTATATCTGTCACAGTCTGGCTCCTTGGGCCGAACCAAACTGTTAAAAATTAAAACTGTTTTACTTCGTTTAGTCTTTCTGCCTTTTTAGTGTAAAATCTAGAGTCTCGACAAAAAGTTGTGGGATTTGACACCCAGTGCAACACAACCCTATTGCTGTCATCCATGCATAATTCACTTTGGAAATATGCACTTGCTTTAAAATATTACTAAAATATACATGTAACATATGCTAATTTCACTGCGTTGGCTTGTAAACTCTAGCTACTAGGTTATATGTAAACTTCGCCAAGTGCATACACTGTACATAAAGGGATTATAAATGAAAGGAAATATCTCTGTCCCTAGCTTTCTGTCTCTAGCCTTGGCCAAACTGACAGCCCCAAATCCCAGCACCATCTAACATGCCCTTCCCGTGGAGAAGACAGCCTGTTCTCAGAGTCTTAATTACATCCCAGCTGACTGCCCTGCGTTGCCAAAATCAGGCAACAAACGCTGGCCCTTCACTCACAATATGGTCTGCTAAACAGATTCCTGGTCACACAGAAAGAAACTTTCACAACGAGGAGAAATAAAGGGACAAGCAGGAGATCAAGGGAAAGCACAAATAGTAACCTAGGGGATGGGAGAGAGAGAAACAATTCATCCCCACCGTGCAAAAACAGAAAGAAGAAAGAAAAACCTTCTCTTCCCAGAATCCTTAGGCACTACAGAGCAGCAGAATTTTAACAAAGCTGTCCTTATTACAATGAAATCAAAGCCCTACTCATCCAGCCAAGTACTGCTGCTCCTCAAGATGGGACGCTGATACTAAGACTCAGTAGATTAATGATTGTTAAGTAAGACTCAACCACCCCACAAGGATGAGGCCATTATAATTACAGAAGAACAGCATGCAACATTCTACCATTGCAAATGGTATCATATGTTTTCCTGGCTGGCTTTTTGGGCAAGGTTTACTTTATTTGACATGGCAGAAGGTGCTACAGCCTTACATTTATATCCCATATAATCTATATAAAATTAAATTTCTTTTCATGATTGCATCATAAGCAAAGGTAGTCACTAAACTTACATCCTACTTTTAGCTTTCTCCAAAGCTAAATATAGACTTATGGCAAATACAAAATTTGCTTTAGGGAGCTTTGGAAAGCAGTTGTTCTCCAGATCCACAAAAGATCTTGAGAGAATGCTAATAGAGAAAGTCCTTCCCCATGTATTAAAATGTACATTGAGAAAGCAGCAGTTTTAAAAATGAGTCTCAAATCAGAAGTTACAAAGGTAGCTACTTTAAATTTTACTCACTGACTTTACTACTTGAAATTGTGTTTTCAGGGATGTCATTTATTCAGCACAATGGGGAAAGTACCCCCTGGCATTTTGTCATAATTAAGCTGCTTTTCACATGGGCAATTCTACACAGAGCACTATGGATTTAGTTACTTTGATAATGGTAGAGGATTCCCCTGAACAAGGCAGGGTCAGATAGTTAAACAGTAAAATTAACTCACATGTGATCAGCACAATTTGCAAAGTACTTAAAAATACATCCTCATTAAGTTTCTAAGTACTCTACAATAAATGGTTGATACCATTCTTCTGATTTTTACACAAGAAGCTGAAGGTCAAGGAATAAAAATAGCTCATCTAAGGTAACAGGGTTCATGACTGCAAAACACAGTTTCCCCATTGCTCTGTGTTGTTGCCCTAGAAAATACAGAGGAGAGACAGAGTGAAGGTAACTAAACACTACACAGGTACAGTGTTGGGTAAATCAAGAGAACACAAGTGCTTTAGTTACAGGAACAGTAGGTACCAGCAAGCATCATGAAGGCCACAAGCAAGAAAGTTAAGGATTGAGAATGAATTTCTGCTAACACTCATGTTCTCCCAACCCACCACCAACACAGTTGTCCTTGGGTAGGAAAGGGGGGATCCCTGTTAGGTCCTTTAAAAGAATTTTAAGGAGAAAAGCTAACTATTCGAACATGCCACCCAGTTAAATATTACTCTTTCTACTACTAGTACTACTACTAATTCCCTTTGTAGAAGCTGATTCCACTAATCCTTAATACATGGTGATAACACAATGGGGTGTTTTATAAAAGAAGGCTGTTCTACAGAAATGGAGTAAGAAGGCAACTATTATAATTGTTAGGATAAATTATTCCAGGACTTACAATTTTTCAGTGGTTTGTTTGGACTTTTTCCTACTAGGAAACAGTTATCGTAACAAAAAAATGCTTCACTATAATATAACCCACATTTACATTAGTTTAGCTAGGAAATCAAAATATAATGGCTCATATGCAGCCTTAAAATGAAATCTTCATACCATTTTATCATTTGAGCTGATATAAAGCTATATAAGACAAGAAAACAAAGGATTTAGTATATCTTAACAGTGCTGAATTATTTTCTATGGAACTTAAATAATAAAGATTTAGAATCCTGTTTCCATTACAGAAGCAGACTACATTCAAACTGCATCTTGAGAATTGATACCAAACATCTTTTGGGGATAAATTCACTGCAATTTGAAGTCTGGGAAGGCAACCAAGGTATTTAATGGAAAGAACGTGGGTATTATTTAACATGTGCTTAACCAAAGGATTTAAAAGAAAAAGAACACCAAAACAAAAATCCTTAAAAGCCAACCCAATGAACAGAGTTGCAAGTTATGCCGAGAGGTCATCTCTTTCACTAGAATCTACATAAACAACTAATAAATAAGAGGAGAATAAAGTATTTGGTATGTTTTAGTACCCTTAAATATAACTCTTTTTTCGTAGCCAGTGGGTTGATGAATTATGGCCTCAGGGCCAAATCGTATCACCTGTTTTAGTAAATAAAGTTTTATTAGAATATTGTCACATATTTCTTTACATATTGTCTGTGGGTACTTTTGTACTACAATTCAGCAGAATAGTTGTGACAGCCTGTATGGACTACAAAGCCTCAAATACTTACTATCTGGACTTTTAAGAAAAAGTTTGCCAGCCCCTTATCTGGACAAAAACTTACTAAGATCCATACATCAAGGAACATGTATACTCAACTGATTCTGAACAATTAACAGTTATGGAAAATGGCTTAAAGTCTTAAAAATACAGGGCAGGGCTTCCTATTAATGGCAATAACTGAAAAGCCTTATACTGAGTTGGCATTACTAACAGGAACAGCAATGAGAAATTTTAGCCCTGTGCCTGAACTTCTTTGCTGAAAGTCCTACTACTTTTCAAGATAAGAGCAAATAATTTCACAGAGGCACACAGTTCTAGCCATCCCAAACTGGTGATGTGACTTTATAGCAACGGACTCACGTTCAATTCCATCTTATAAATTTTTGTCGTCAGTGGTCAGTAAGAATCATACTTTAGTTTTCAGAGGCTCAATTTCTTTACTACTAAAATGAGGATATTCTACCTCAATGAAGAGGGAATGAAATGAAATGTCATAATGAATACAAACCATTTAACACCAAGGTCTCCCGCTGCCTAAAACTGAGTGTTTCATAAAAAAAGAGGGGAATTATTTCAGGATTTAGAGGATAAATGTTTAGAAGTCCTTCCTCTTCATGCACTTCCCTCACCTCATCCAAATATTTGTCACCTTACAAATCTTTTTACTTTAGTGATCTGTCAATATGGAGGTGTTTGAATCTCTAGCACCATGGAGAAGACTCTTTGCTTCTCTTTTACTTTGCCTTTGGAGAGGTCCAAACTCAGTCATCTTCTCTGCTGTCCTTGTCTCAAGAACCTTCCAAATTCTGACTCTTATTTTAAATGCACTATTAAAATAACTAGCTTCCAAACAAGTTGCTCAGCTGTATAGGTTTATGTGCTAAGGTCTTTACTATGTCCTCCAAGTAACAAATACAACATAGGTCATATAATCAAGGTCACCAACAGCAACTCAAAATACATAGAATAATAACTCCAGGGAAGATTTGGAAAAGTGCTACCACCCCTGCCTGAGAGATACAGAGACAGAAACATGACAAAATAGACCTGAGTCCGCAATGCACACATAGTTATTACATGGCAACCTTGAGTCGTTTCATTATGATACATTAGGATCCTCAAATACCAAGAATGAATGTGCACCTGAAGGACCTCTGGGAGCAAGTCAATATTTCCCTGTGAATATATTGTTTTAAAATACCTAAAACTCATGTACATTGGTAACTTCCAAAAATACAATAAAAATTAGTTTTAGTTTTAATGAAAATGCCAGATTTTCCTATTGGATTTGAGGGTGGGAAAATAAATCTACTAGGATTTTAAAACATATTCTATACTTGATACCCTATCTATGTATTTTATATATCTCATGTGTAAATGAAAGATTAATACTTCTTTCATTTTCTCAGTGGGGAAAGAAAATATACATTTCTTATCCTGTAAATTATAGCAATTCAATTTCAGCAGATTTGAGTTTTTCAAACAGCTTAAACAAAACTTATGAATATCAGAAATAATGCAGGTCACCATATATTCAGTATGTCTGCAGCCCCACAAACTATATGGGATTCAACTTACAAATCCTCTACCATAGATAACCTAATACCAACCACCAGCATTCAGAGTACAGAGGTCTCCATCAACAGGAAAAGCACCTGAGTAAGAGTTTCTAGTGACATATTATGCACTACAAGGTGTCCTTGTATTAAAGGATCCACAAAGTAGACTGTAGACTGTTAGTAAGCATGGGGATAGAATGAGGAAGCAAACATAATCACAAATCACTTTGTCTAACTTCTGTTACTCTGAGATTCAATCTTCTCACATTTGCCTCTAATCAAAACATGGGCTAGAAACTGTCTACTGCTTCTCAGTAGCAATGTGACAGAGCCTTGGATTTCTAGCTATGTTAGTTTGGTAATGTAATTGACAGAACCCTGTTACATATGTCAGGTGTGGTCTGCAGTGAGAAATTAAAGTAACATTATGATTGTCTCCCAAAAGCATTAACTGGAAGGCAAACAAAATATGTGCCACATTAAACAGACCCGAATTTTCATTCTGGGTCCTGACTACAAGCCAAGCATAGCAGTGAATGTTGTAAAGCACATAGTCTCCTATGTTATCGAGAGGTCTGGCAGACTGAACTAAAGTATGAACATGGTTTATGTGCTACGATAAAGAGTCTACAGACCTCCTCCAACTTTGGGAAGAGACCTAGTGAAAGAGGTGAACACACAGTAAATCTTCATGGACAGTGAAGAACCATAATCCAGATGCTTCTGGAGGGGGACATTATGTCTCAGCATACTTGTTCCAATGAGATCTTATTGAAGAGGTATTACTGAGGTGTTCAAGGACTCCCAGGTAGAGGTGAAGATTCAAAAAGTGCCAGAGATTTAACAGTACCACCGAGCATGCAGCAAGGATCAACCAGACTAGTATTAACCACTGGCAATGGTGGTCATAACTGAATTCCCTAGGGCAGGTCACAACACATGCCAACTAAATGAGGAGTAAAAGTGGACTCTCAAACAGATTTCAGGTAAAGCTGATAAATGCCTCCTGACCAGACCTAAAATTGGAATGTCTCTGATAATAATGAAACCTAAGCCAGTGCATCTGACTAGCAAAATCCATCTTCCTGGCCTTAAACAGAAGTTGGAATCTACCCTGGAAGAATGCACAATAGAATTCCCATGAATTAGCTCAAAGAATTTAATACCTGTTGCAATTTTCTCCAATTTAGTATATGAAATAATAACACAGGCAGCAATTACCATAAAGAAAAACTTCAGGTGTAGCAGTAGTAGTTCAACATCTGGATCAAGTGTCAGCCCAGAATAACAAATTTCATTCATTTTATCTCCAGTGCTGGAGACATGCTGCTACTAGCTTTAATAGTCAGGAATGTCTGTTGGCTAAATGACTCTGCAGAGCTAGTCAAGTGAGGGCAGCCTGCGACAGTTTAATTGGGCTGCTTGCTATAACTCTATCTGGGGCTCTGAGCAGTGGACTATAAACAGGCAGAAAGCTGCACTGGGTGCTCAGCAGAGCAGCCTGCAGGGAGGGAGAAGGAGAGCTTCTGATGGCGGGATCTTTCATTTACACTGGCGTCAGGTTGGCTACAGGTGAACTGGAGCAATGTAACCACGGTAGGAGAAGAAAAGTGGGGTTAACAGAGCAATCATTTATCTTGTATTGATTTCTGGACACTGTCCTAGATCCATTCCAAGATGGAATGACAGTTTTCTGTCTGTTCTTGCAAGAAACAAAAAATGATCAAGCACCACCCCTATTGTCTTCTGATCATATTACTTTTAGAAACATGCCACACATAGACCTTTTTTTTTTTTTTTTTGGTATGGGGAAACCCAAACAAGTTTATTACTGAAAAAGAAGGATAGGGGCTGGTTAATCAGCCATTTGTCTTTGCTGCTCTGGATATGGGAGTCAAGGGGTCAAAAGCAAGCACAAATGGGTCCTTTGGTTTTATCTCAGGTAGCCTCTCTTCTCTGGTAATTGAACCCACTCCTTGTGGTCAGAGTTCCTGTCACTCATATTCAATGTCTGTCATTACTGAGAAATGCTTCATGTCATATTACACTGACAGAACCACTGCAGCAAAGCTCGCAAGATTCCCCCAGCACCAGAGGTAAGACAATGGGAGCCTCTTTCAGACCAGTGATGTTTAACATTTTATGTGCTGACACTGTGTCTGTAAGCACAATATAATGAAAGTCTAGTAAATGGGAGGTAAAAATGCATACTTTTCCTCCTTCGGGGGCTGCCAGGCAGTATCAGAAATAAAACAAGTTGGCAGCTCCAATGATACCAGTGCGCTAGTGCCACAGCAAGCACTTTCCAAGTGTAGTATGTGGATTTACACACAGACGCACTTGGATGTATACAAAACACTTTTTCCTGGGCAGGGCATGTTATAAGATCATTAACCTTAGAAATCAACTCTTTTATAAACATACTCAGAGACTCTCAAACTATACAAGATGGAAAACAGAAGGTCTGGAAGCATCTTCAACAAAGAACAAACCTGCCATTTCTGTTTGGAAGTCTCCAAAGATGACTTCTGAGGAAGAGTCACACTGCCTTTGACAGGTGTTCAAAACCTTTTCAAGGCTGTTCAACCTACTTTTCCAGTTTTATCATCCTTCATATCCTGTCACAAATTTACATGAAAGTTTCCATATTATTCATTCCCTGGTACATCCTGGACCTTCATGCCCCTGGGCCTTTGCACAGATCCACTTCATTTAGAAAGTTTTTTCTCAGTTGCCTTCTCCTTTAGAGCCCAGTTCAGGAACTAGCTGTTCTAGAGATGTGCCTCTGATTCCCTTCAGCTATTCACTGATCTTTAAGTAGTTAATAGATTACACAGTCACGGTGAACCTTTAAGAGTTTGCAATAATAAATAACCGGCTGTAGCATGGATGCCATACGTTGGCCACCACTGGCTTAGACTATGAAATTAGGTGGCAGTGGTTTGAATCTCCCATCTCTCAATTAGGCAATTTAGAAAACTGTGTCCCAGTTTCTTCAGCAGTAAAACAAGTCAACAATAGCGTCTATGTCATGTGGTTGCTGGGCTGGGTGAATGAGGTAGCTCATGGTAATAGTTACAGTGGTTACGTGGCTACAAAACAGTATCCAGTTCAGAGGAAGTACTCAGTAAATGCCAGGTTTAATAAGAACAAATAATATTTCTGCTGTTACTGGTACTAGTATACTTCAAGCACTCTTATTTACATCAATAATAGGATATCTTGCTTTTCCTTGTTTTATAGTGGCAAGTTTCCACTGTCCTTTCCAGCTGGGAAAGACTGGCAGCTCGGGGCAACTGCATTACCTGAGGATGTGTTAGAAATGCAGACCTTGCTAGCCCCATCCAAGAAGAGCCTGCAGTCTACTTCACAAGCCCACAGGTGATTATGACACTCCAAGGGGAGGGCCAACTACTGGCCTAGGGTGTGGGCTAGGAACAAGACCTCTTTGGAATGTCAGCACTTCTGCCTCCTAATACTGTACCCCTGGGAAGCTGGTTATTTAATGTCTTTTCAGGTTTCTTGTCTTAAAATTAGGGATAATAAAAATACCTACTACTGTAACAATAAATTTAAAACAACCTGGCCCAGAGAAACAATCAGCACTAGTTGGTACTAGTACCATTTAGGATTAAAAGAGTTCATAATATATGCAAAGCACCTGAATGCCTGAGCAGAGGTTTAATAAGAATTTTAAATTATTAGTAGTATTCACTGGATTTTAAGCCTCCTGAGGGTTAAAATGTCTTATGTATTTCTGAAAGCACCCTGGGGGCTTAGCCCCAGATTTGATTAAGCAGTCAGTCTGAAAAAGGGTTGCTGCTGGAACCTTCTGGAATCCAGGGGCCTAGGAGTTGGGCTGGTTATTATCTGGGGTTAGTGCTCTGCTGGCCAGGAGGCAGAGACACAAGGCAATTCTCTTTGGCTTCAGCAGCTTTCCTGAGGCCATCAGCCTGTGGGGCAGTTGTCTTTTACACAGATCTCTTCTCCCCAGTACCGTGGCTACTTTCACTCAAGGTCACACACCCTAAGCCTAGTAACTTTGGATTTAAAAATCATTTTGACTTGATATTTTACAGGGAACATGGCAGGCTTATTGGGTTTAATCTCTCTCTCTCTTTTATACACTGGAGGTGGGACACCTTTTAACCTATCTGACAAAGCTTTAAAAGCCTCTGCTTAGAAACTGACTGCAGCCTGAAGCAGAATGTAAAAGCTGGCCCTGAATTTTCTACCACGGAGGGGGTAGCCCCACAAAGAGACATGATCCTTCGGCACTCCTCTGGCATGAGCCAAATGGTATGCGCAAGTGCATTTCTTTCTATAGCACCTCCTAGAGAAAATCAAAATTGGCTGAGGAAAAGAAACAGCAATCCAGCTTCCTTGGGATGGTCTGCTGCATTGAACTCATAAAATAGCCAGGTATACTCTGTACCAAGAGTATTAAAAAGCTGACTTTACAGCAAGAAATGAACCAACTTGCTTGGGAAAAGTTCCCATTTCAGACAAGTGCCAGAGTCATAATAAATTGTAAATGCTGGCTGTTATTCTATGAAACCACACATGACATTCACTATAAATAAGACTCAGCTAGTCAACAGTCAAAACTATAAATATAGCTGGGCGTGATGGTGCACACCTGTAATCCAAGCACTTTGGGAGGCTAAGGCAGGAGGATAACAAGTTCAACCCAGGCTAGGCAACTGAGTGACTTATGAAGACCCTGCCTCAAAATACAAAACCAAAATGGGCTGGGACTGTAGCTCAGTGCAAATTTCAACCCTATTGCCATATACACACCCCTCAAATAAATACAGAAATATAACCCCATAAGTATCTGCTGTTTATCTAACAGAAGACAGAATTTTCCCCACAGATATAATCATAGCCACTATTAGCAGTTAGTCACCATCAGCAGTTACCAGAAGGTAGGCTATAAATATCTAAATATAGGCATTGCTAACTATCCTGATAGGAAAAAGAATATATTGCTCCTTGGTTTGTTTGTTTGTTTGTTTGTTTTTAAGTATGTTCTAATCTACAAAAAAAATTCCACATCTTGATAACCATTTCTGGTAATTTGAATTTTTTTCCTACTTCCAATAGTGGGAATTTAGGGGACAAGAAAAATAAATAAGCTATCTTTTGATTCATAGGAACAACATCAGGTAAGGACAAGCAACAGAGAGAAAAATTACAGGGGTATGAAAATAATTCATGTCTCTCTCCAAAGGCATTATTATCATGATCAAACTGGACATAATAACATGCCAAACACAATGCCAGCAATTGGGTCACTGACCCTCTCCCTCTAGTACACTAGAGCAGACGTTGGGTAAGTGTCAGATACTGACTAGAACTCCACGCAGTCCAATGGTCACCATTCTCTGCAGCTCTACAATGAACCATGGAAGAATTTGGTTATGACAATATGGGACTTCAAAACACACTCTGAAGAATAAAAATGGAATAATATTCACCAAGCCACGTGGGGAAAGCATGTTGCAAAGATATTTCTAATGCTGAAATATTACATTGCCAAATGTTCCTGTCAGATCACGGTTTAATTACCTTGGCCCCCATGCCTCTTATAATCACCTGTCATTAGCAACAATGCATACATCTGTTTACACGTCTGTCAGAAGTGCCAGCCCAGGTGAAGCTAGAGGATACGAAAACTCTTCGTGGGATACGCCCTTGGTTGGGAAAAGGTCACTTCAAATTTGACCTATGTACACCTAAGGCCATCCCTCAAAAAGATAGTCTAAAGCAAAGATCTCTTAAGCAAACATCTAAATATTACAGAAACATATTTTAAATACGGTTGTCTTAGTTCTAACGCAAAAAATACTGGTGTTTCATGGCTGCACTATCATTTACAGCATTTCTCCAGAAAATACACTGGTTGTGATATGTTCTACATTTCAACATCTTCAAGGTCTTTCCACCCTAGTGGCAACCTCAATCCTACAAGATCACACCTGGAACCTACATCTTCCATGAATTCTCTCCTCCTCCAAGGACTAGGTCTGCTTTCCTTATCACTCAATAGCTGCCACTACCTGCTTGATTTGAGAGGCTTTTCTCCCAGTGCTGGCTTCACAACAAGCCACAACCTCTCTCGTGTCCTTCTGCTTACCCCAGGTTCTTAAAATCAGTCACATAGATCCTTTGTGTTTTAATATTGTGGCATAACAATATTATCATACTATACGTATATACATATGTATATTTAGAGAAAGAGAGTAGGAATTTTCAGAAGCCTACAATATTTTCATCAGTAGTCAGTGACTTACATTTTGCTTCCCTTTCAAGATGTGAAATGGGTTTGAGTTGAAATTTTGTCAGTTACCATCTTATTTTTCTCCAAATTAAGTTTCACATCTCTAAAATGGGGACAACACATTTGTATGATGATCATAAAGAATAAGCAAAAATATATACAAAGTTTTGACATAGATTGCTCATTTGCTTTTGGGTTCCATTTAGATTTTCCTCTTGCTCTAAAAACTTTCCCAGCTCTTAATGACTCCTTATTTCAGAGAGTTTATGATTTACTTGTGGTTGCTATCATTTAATTTGTCATTTATCTCACAACTAATAATGTCTGTTTTTCAATGATTACACTACAGCCTTGATTAGGAGTGTGTTTTCCACAGCACTCTTCACAGAGTAGGAACTTTCACAATCTTTTATAAATGGAATTTGGATTAATTTTAATTCTAGTCACAAACACCATGATGAACCAAGTCCTTACCTTACCTCTTGCCTTGTTAAGGCCATCTTACTTCTCCCTGTCTCTGTACTACAGTAACATTAATTCCTTCTCCTCCCTCTCATTTCAGCTCAGCTCAAAAAAGCTTCCCTCAAATATCCTCCAAGAGCTTTCCTGAAAAACTCCATTCCTCTTGCCAATGGTCCACCTGTTTTCTTTTCTCCACAGAATGTATTATTATCCTTTTGGTTTATTTATTTACTTGTTTTTAGTGAGTTTCTTGTCCTACCAGTGATGGTGAATCTTTCAGAACTTCCAGTGATAAGAAACAGCCCACTGTGGCACACGTGCCATAGGTTCGCCACCACTGTAAGTTCCACCAGTACAAGAAATGGCTGTGGTTTTTTTTCACTCCAGTTGAAGCACTCATCTCTTCACCTGACCTGGTGAAATTTTCAGGCTCGGACATCACTCTTCACCTTATATTTATGCCAGGGTTTTCTTGAATGCACACCCTCTCTGGAATTCTGCACCAAATTTTGGGGTCAGCCACTTCCCGTTGACCATTTCTTTTTACTTGAAACTTCATTGATTAGTATATTTGATAATAGTTATGTTTCAAGATGAGTCAAGGTGCATCATCTTTAAAATGACTGGGTAACTTTGTGTTCTAGGAAAAGATAACTATGCATTTAAGAAAAAAAAATGCCCTCATGCCTGCTTTCAAATAAATACAAATTTTCCACATGTCCCCTGAAAGAAGATATCTCTTTGACTCATAGAAAAATCAGATCATCAAATTTCCCTTGGTAGTGATTTTAAGAACTCTATTTACTAACTCCTCATTCGTAAGTTGTGGTTAAGTAGATCCATTTTTCCTGTTTTCCCTTGTCTCTTTTATATGTCAAAGTGGAAACAGGTGAAAAAACTGAAATCTCTTTGTATACATCAACTTTCTATGAACATCTATTCTTGCTAAGCACTAGAGTCAGCTGCAGGCTAGCACCTTTTGCAAGATCTCAGCATTCATCATTAAGTCTGAAGCTATAGGTGAAGAAAAGAAAATATAATTATTTTACAGATGTGCATTGGGGGGAGCTACTAAAGGCTATTTTACTAGTTCAGCATGGTAAAGGAAAGCTGGCACCACCATACATTGTTTCAGAAAAATGCTCTGTAGAGAATTGACATTGTACCTATAATTTTAAAAGATTTGCTCATTTAAACCAACCAGCAGCATTTTCTGCCACATAATGGAGAAATTCACAGGATGCTGGGCCCCTCATGGCTTCTGTGGCTATAAAAGGCCCTTCATGACGAATTTTTTATATTTGGTAAATTAATAGTTTACTGTTCCAAGATTCCTACGTGTTTATATTATTGCTTTTCTAACATAAAAGTTTGCAGTTGTTATGGAAACATATGGTAACATTTGCTGCTAAATTTTAAATGCATTTTCTACCCCTGTTACACACCTGAAATGAAGCCAAAAACTCTCTTTGCTTTACATTAGAGTGAAATTCAAACTGGTCTGGGTGACTATAAATGGTTACTGTTTGTCTTGGCTCCTACCTGTATCAGATTTAGACTGAGGAATCTTAGGGAAGAAATTACACGGGATAAAATGGATATTTCTAAATTACAAGGCCTACAATTCCAGTGGCTCCAAATATCAGCTTTCTGTTTCATCTCAGCCTGCCAGAAGAAAATGGTGGGGCTGGACAATAAAAGATACACAACATTTACTCTCCAGAGCCAAATGCTTCTTGTTTTGATTATAGTGGAGGACGAGGTTGCAGATCCTGATCAGTTAAGTCTTGTTAGCAAATTAAATGGTTGTAGATTACAATGGTGCAAGACATGAGTCTTAGCCCTCGGCTTCACGTGGAAAGGACAAAAATATAAATTCTTTCAACTCATTTTGTTCTGCAATTTTCCTCTTTGAGTATCACACAATTCTCAAGTAATTGTTCATGATGACTCTGGGCCCACAGGGGAGGTAGACTGGAAACGTTCATTGAACAGTTTTGGTTTTTTTTAAAGTGCCCAATTACCCATTTCTCCATACCTTAAAACCTCACCCAAGTCAGGTTTCCTTACTTGATGTAACTAGTCATAAATACTACTTAAGAAAATGACATACTTTATCTCAGAAGGATGGCAAGGACAGTAGGAGAATTCTTATCTGTTTGAGGATTGTCCTGGGACTTTATAGCGAGGCAGATCAAAAGGAAAACAACAACAATGACAAAACAATTATGTGTACATCAGTCCTGGCTCTAAGCCTTAGAAGATTCATATTCCCAAATGCATTTTAGTCTTTCGGGCTGTGCACTTCCATCATTCCAGCACATTTCTTAACAGTCAAAATTAATTCTCATAGGTTAATTCCGTATCTTCTTTTTGGGACTACAACCATGCTAGCGATTAGCTAGAGTCTCACTTTAAGTTTTCCACCAGATTAAACACTACTTGCGTATATGTCTGAAGAGACTAGGGAAAAGAATTAGGATACTTGTCTAAATACAGAACTACGGAAAGCTGCCAAAGGCTTTTCCTAGTGTAGACCTCTGCATAGCAAGAAATGTACTACTTATCCTCTAACAATATGTATTCAGAGACTGCATGGTAATAATTTATAAAATAAGGTTCCTCATTTCACTCTCTCACTCTCTCTCTGATAAAGAATTCTAAATTCTTGCAAAACATGGTTGATTACAGCATTACTATGTATAGTGTTGCATGTTTTCATGTTTTTCCACTTCTTTTCTTTAGTGATCAGACAGGGGATAATATTTCTTAACCCATCAAGACATAGAAAAATGAAGTGGTTAAAAAGACACCAGAGCCTAATTGCAGGACTCAAATTGTAGCTTGGCCATTTACAACCTGTGCTTTCCTAAGATAAATTCTCTAGGTTTTAATTACTTTGCCTGTAAAATGGAAACAAAAAACAGTATCTTCTTTGGGTTGGTGTGAGGAGAAAACAAGGAAATATGGATGAAACATTTAGAACAGTGCCTGTTACATAGTAAAAGCAAAGTAGAAGTTAGGGGCTACTGTGAATTATTTTAATGATCATCTTCATAATTGATAACATAATTATGATTGAGGTACATGTCTCTGGACCCCTCCAGTTTGTAAGGCCAGCATTTCCTAAGATTTGACGATGTAATGCACTATCATGATTTTTAGTCATATTTGTAAATCATCTTTTATGTTATTAGTAGTGTGCACGCTCTATTTTAGGAGGCTCCACGCTGGCCTGGGCAGTGGATTCATGCTTTCAGAAGGGCCGGCCTATGCCTGCACTGGGGGACAGTTTAGAGGCACAGATACCACCACCACATTGATCCTCCTGGTTAATGATAGCCTTGTCAAGGGACTGAGCATAGATGACTGTCACTAAACTTACTTTGCTTAGCATGTGTTCAATGGTTTTGTTTTATTTTGTTTCATTTTTTGAAACAGGGTCTCACTATGTAGTTTAGGCTAGTCTAGAAATCACTGTGTAGCCCAGGCTGGCATCAAACTTACAGTGACCCTCCTGCCTCAGCCCCTCAAGTACTAGGATTACAGGAATGTGCCACCATGCCCAGCACATGTTCAGGTTTGAATCCTACCTCAACACTAAAGATTAAAAACAATTTCCTCTTACTAGCCAAAGTTTCTAGTAATATGGGCATTATGTCGATGGACAGCTTGGAGTCAGTATGACGCTCTTGTGAAAGAGAAAAAAATGATCCTCTATCAAGCAGTCTTATCCAATATCTGCAGACTGGTTTAAATGTATTTTCAGCCTCATGCTAACCCAATCTTATGTGATGCATTTGGCATAAGTAAAGATTAATTACTTATGAAAGACAAGCTAACATCGCTACAGCAAATATATTATCACAATATAAAGCAGGACATAAAGGTTTGCACTTGCATCATTAGCCTTGCTATAATAAATGAGATGCTCTACGTGATGTATAATATAGTAAGGAAAACACGGCTGTTTGCTTCTGTAGGAAAATGCCTAGGTACACTGCAACTAAGTCCGCAAACATTTAATAAGCCCTCAACAACAAAGTTGTATCACTCAGAACAGCAATGGCTGAAAACCATTATCCATGGATAATTAACTATGTCAGGACACTGAGGTCCCTACATGAGGTCCTCATAATTCCCCACTAAGGGAAAGAGAGTAAAATGTTATTATAATATATTACTAATATCTAATAAGACTGTTCTATCTGTGTGTTATTAATGCAAGCTGTAAGTTATGGCATTTTCTGACTTATTATTAGTTATTTTAGACACCCTATCACTTGAAAGACAAAGTAGCTCTTTGAGTTTAAGAAAAGTAAAGAAATACTTCTGTCCAGCATTTAAAAATCTTTAAAAATATACTTATAATTAGTTCTATTTCCCCTTTGACTCTACAAACATCTACAATATTTATCACTGAAACAGCCATCACTATAGTCACCAATACAAATGGAAGTCCAAAGTTTTACAATGTATACTTGTAAAACATTCCTAGTGTACTCATTTGATCCTTAGAACAGTCCATCATTCTGCTTTCTCCAAACATCCTGGTCATTTTGAGACTCTCCCCTATAACACCAAGTATTTAAATTTCTCAGTAACAAGGCTTTTTTGATGCCTGAAGACAAAAGCTCTACTCCATTTATTAAGATGACTTCCTACTGTGTGGGGCTGTTTTTACCTCATAATTAAAATAGCACCTGAACAGGGCCATCTGTGAGCATGGATTAAGTTTTTCACAAAATATGAGTATCTTTTTTTTCCTGCCACATGCCTCTAAAACCTCATACATATTTTGCATGACACAAAAAAGGCAGGCTTAAACTTTTACTCCAAAGGGGAGGGTAGTTAGAGTAAACAATTTGCTCTTCAGTGTAACCTTTGATGCATTAATGAATAAATTCACAACTCTCTAATTTGTTCAAAGAATGAATGAACTGTCAGTCTTTGCTCCCTGTTTCTACGATTCTGTCCGTTTATGGCAACCCAGAGACACAGTTTGCCACTTAATTACCCCCCGCTTTCTTCAAATACACATATTTTGGAAAAGACATTATTTATCCAAAGGGTTGCCAAGATGTCGGGTTAGGGTGGTTTTGGATATACAGACTATTTCACAAGCTAGCCTTATTTAACCAAAATAAAGTTGCTTTGGGAGTGTTTTTGCGCAAACTGCAAATCCATAAATGCAGAAATCATAAACATTGATAAAGATATTTTTCCAGAGGGTTTTCTAACATTATGTTAGCTTTTTCATTGAAATTCATGTCTCTTTGGAAATACTGGTCTATTTTAATGAAATGGTTCCTTTGGTATAGTTGAGGCTGTGATGTCAACCTGGCTCCATTCTAATAACCGTTATGAAATATTTACAATGAAATTTAACCATGCATGTGCAACAGCTGACTTTAATGACGGCCAAAGTTTAGGCAGACCCTGTTATTCTTTATTAAAGGAAAGCAATTGTTATATTTTCCTCTGCTCTAGAAGATCAAACCCACATGTATCTAGCAAATTTCCCAAACCATACCTCTATAGAGTGGACATCAGTCTGGAACAGTGAGACTAAAAGTTTATTCTGACCATATGAAATCTTTGTGCTAGCTTCACCTGTGCCCTGAAGGAACAGCTGGGTTCCCCCACAGAGGAGCTGTGGATAAGGCAGGAGCTTGAGGGTGTAACAGGAGAAATGGTGATTCACTGGCAGTAAAGCCTTGGCCCTCTCTTTCAGAGAATCAAGCCCTTTATCAATTCAAAACTGCCAACATTTTTACAGACACCCTTTTTATGATGACAGTGAGCACCAAATGCACCTTATTCACATTTTAAAATTCTTATATCTTTCTCTGGAAATTGTTTTGCCAACTTCATGGCAAAAACAAAACAAGCAAACAAACAAACAAATATGCCCTACATAAGCATCTGCTCCAGGCCAGAACCTACGCAGGGTAGAAAAGTGTTGCAAGACCACAGAGGCAATGCCCAGGTGACTGTGTTCTGGACTCCAGGCCAGGGTCATAGCCTCTATACTGGAGAAGAGTGAGAAGGCTTTTAATTCAAAAGCGTCACATTTCCATTCTATATCAGAATCTTATTCACACCAATCAGGCCCCAGACATGTTTTGATTAGCATGAATAATAGTTACAAATCATTGAAATAGGTGTTAACATTTAAATAATTGGGAGACTTCATAAGTATACATCCAGTCTGAATTTTTCATTTCTCTTGAAAATGTAGAAGCCCCAATAACATGGATCCTGCCTCCTTACTAGGCTGAACAGCAGCTACCTATTTCACACAGAGTGTGAATCCCCCCAAGCCCACCTCATTCAATCTCAGTCTCACCTCTATGGTTTCATGCATCCTGGTTATTACTAGGTCCTGTAGATACCTGGGTTTGCAAGCCCTGGTCTGAATTCACCAGTACTCACTAGAAAAGCTTTGTGCCACTTTGGGCATGATTTCACCATCCCATGTACTCTGATAATCCCTCAAAACCAGGTCTCATTCCCTTATTTTCATAGCCTAGGTCAGTCGTGGTGAACCTATGGCATGTGTGCCACAGCAGGCTGTTTGTATCATTGAAAGCTCTAAAAGGTTAGCCAACACTGGCCTAGGTGGTGTGGTCCTAAGTACCCTTTATACAAGAGCTAGGCAATGTCTGAATGCAATCAAAATGCACAGAAACACATAGAAAAATTGTTGGCTCTGAGAATGGCTATTTTCCTTTACAATACAGAGAGCTCTCAAACTGCCACCCAAGCCAGAACTGTTTGTGTATGCTTCACTCAAACCACACTTAGATTTATACACACAGGCATACTTTCCTAACACACTGTCTCTGACTTTCCTGCCACTGCCTGTTTCCAATGCTCTGGAAGATTCTGTGCTTAATACAGTTCCCAATTCTCAGAGGCCCCCTCAAAGCTTTTAATGCTGGCATAACATGCAGAATTTCAAATGAAGAACCAACAGCAGAAAGATCATTTACAGTAACTATACAAACAAGCTAAATGAAAGACTTGTGTTCAGTCATTAAAAATAATAATGCTAAAGCCCCGAGGGCCGAAATGTAAAGCTTATACTTTGTGTGAGGAAACAGAAAAGGAGTGTGTTTATTATCCCAATAAGATAACCTGCTAATTTATTTAGTAGGCAATTTTAGCATACACTCCTTCACAGTGAAATCTCACTTTATCAGATTAGGCAAAAAATAACAACCACACATAAAATGCTCGCTCAAGCCAAGGGCTTTCGCAAGATAGTAATCACGGTGTGGGAGGCCAGTGAGGGGCTGCTGGGAGGTACTGCCAGTAGGACGTTATACCTCTCTTCTTCTGGTCTCCTGAACCAAACCCAGAGTTAGTTATAGAGTTATCTCGCTCATACTTTGCAGATGATGCCTAACATCATGACAACAGAGAAGAGGAAAGGTCTCTGGACCTGCCGACCTACAACAAGTTTCTGTAAAGTAATGAATACAGACAGCTTGGGGACCATCCACCTGCGCTGCCTGCCTCTTCCTGCCTGCAAAGTGAAACCACAAGGGATTGGCAGAAGGTACTCATCTGACAGGGCCAGGACAGCCTTTTTGCTCAGTGACAGCCTGGACCTACCCTCTTAAACTTGACCCACCATAATTCCTTCACAATGTAGCAGCAAAGCAGCTGACAGTAGCAGCTGCAGCTCCTAAGCGAGATGGATGGAATTTTCATAACTAGTTCCCCAAGTTACATTTTACCTTCAAGATAATTTATGAGCTGCTCTGGAGCCTTGAAGAGACAATATGCTTGCCATAAAATTAACTGTAACAGTCTTGTAGGTTATAATTAACACTGGGAGGGTAGCACCAACTGGATGAAACACATGGTATAATTGATGGTGAAACTGGAAATGAAGCAAGCTAACAATATCATTACTGTGCACACTGCCTTAGCAAAAACTCTGCTTTCTGAGGGTTAATTACAATCACCTTGCAGGGCCTACATTCTGGTAGAGAAGCCAGAGCTGGGCAGGGAGGTGGAGGTTTTGCTGGCAAGGCCCTGGGCCCCTGGATGGACACAGAGGCCACTGGCAGTCTGGAAAGAGAGGCATGTGAACTAGCAACCACTGAGGCACTGAGCACGGGCTTCCTGCAGCTCAGACTGAGCCCGACATAAGCATTCCTAGTATACATGATTTCATTTTCTCAGTAAAAAAGTATCTTTTATAGTGAATGAAAAGATACATATATAAAAAGGAGAAAATCAGAACTTTCAAAATGCTCTTCCAGGAATTAGAGTATTTACTTAGAATATCAGAGAACTGAAGCATTTCAACTGAACATGGGAATATCTTAGTAACCAATTAAGATGATCAACCAAACCTGGAGGTTTATTAAATTAAAAAGTAACCTCTTGAGCACCCTGTCCAGAGGAGAATATGTAAAGAGAGCTCATTAGAAGAGCCGCGTCAATCACATGTGCTTAGAAAGAAACAGGAAACCACTCCTTCCAAGCCTCAATACTAAAGAGCCTGATGAACACCAGAGAAATAAAATATTCTGAACACACTGGAACCATTCGAGTGATTTTAAGGAGCAATTTAAGGTGATTGACCTATTTTTGTTTTCTGATTTGTTTGTTTAGTTTTTTTGTCCTGGGACAAGATACTGAAAAAATCTGATAAATGATACAACAGTGTCCCCTACAGGCTAATAGAGCTATTCTCCTCCCCACCAAACCCATTAGTTCCTTAACTGAAAACCAGAGTAAACTTTTATCTATAACCTGGAATATATATTATACAGCAAATTTGTAAAATACACTGGGGACACTCCTGAGATAGAATAAAACTACTATTCTTCATGTGTAGTAAATTGTTTCTTACATATAAACATAGCATACAGCTGGTGATTAACCCGTGAGAGAATAGATAAACAGCTCCCCTTCCTCTTTAGGGCATCTACTCAAATCAGCCTTGACTAACACAGCCCCAAAATTACTTGACTTGGAGGATTTACAGATTCTTGCAGGCTAAACTTCGATGTTTTTTTCCTTACTTCTACTCTCTCACTTTCTAAAAAGATTGTAACCAATATAAAAGAAATGATACAGCTATAAAGGTAATAACTTTTCTTCAAAAGATTTATGGTAGGGGGATTCAAAAAGCATGAACTGGAAACTACTTCCTTCTATAGCAGGATGCACCCACAACTAAAAACTGTGAAATGTGCTTGAGTACCAGAGGCAATAAATATTTACAGATACATACCTGCTCATCTCCACACCAGGGAGGAGCCTGGGTCTCCAAGTCCTGGATTGTGAGCCTGGAGTCACAGTACAGTGGTTGATGAAGCTCTTACTGCCCTTGTAGCAGATAAGCTAAGCCATCCTGGCTGGAATTCCATCTCCACTAGCACTAGCTCTTGCCTTGGTAAATTACTCTGCATCTATTTCCTCTATTTTCTTATCATAGAAAGCATTTAAAACTCTGCCTAGCACTTGCTGCATTGTTGAGACATATTATCTACCATTAATGTTAAAATTAGTATCAATGCAGAGTTCTAGGGAAGTGGAGGTTGAAAGGTAAAAGTTGTCCAGAGTCAACACCTACCTTAGCTGTTCTCTGGGATCTAATATAGGGAGCCATGCTTTTTGAGAGCTGGAAGATGCCTTCTACCTTCACAGTCATGTGAGCCAAGTAACTGCTTTTCTACATGAAGTTGCTAAGATCCAAGGTGCTTGTGACATACCCAGATTACTACAGTCAGCTGGTGATAGGATTCGTCTAGAGCCAAACCCTGTATTCGTTGAGTCTGTGTGACAACACTTCATGCAGGGCCCCATCCATGAAGAGTTTTGTCTTGCATTCCTCTGACACCAATTCTGCAATATCAGGTCCCTACTATGAGATTAGGATTTTACACAGGGACACTGTCTCAAAGGAGTGGCCTGGCCAATTTGGACAGGGGAAGCTGGGTTTATTTTTAACTTTTTGTTTGGACCTAAAAGTGATGCTGATAGGTAATTTCAATTAAACACTTAGTATGTTTCAGATACTCACTCTAGATGTTTTCTATGGAATCGCTTAGTCAACACTATGAAATAACTTCTATTGTTATCATCCCCTGGGCAAGTTAAAGACAAGAAAACTGGGACTCAGAGGGGTTAAGTAATTTGTCTAGCTACAATCTATAATCATAACTTGCCTGCAGATATAAAAGTGGATCCAAGATTCAAATCTAGGCAATCTCATCATCTCAATAGCCACAGGTTGGAGGATGGTGCCTAGTACCAGCCAGGCACTCAATAAATGCTTGCTGACCAACTCATGACTGACAGATCACTCACAGAAACAATACCCAACACTGACGAAGTGGTCTGGTGTTTCTTCACTGGTAACCCCCACCCAACAACTGTGACATAGGTGTGGCTTCCCCTATTCTTTCTTAAGAGAGAGTTGTCAATATAACATGGCCCAAATTAAGTACTTCTTAAGGTAAAGAACTTTAAAGTGACACATGGCTTAAATAACTGGGAACCATAGTACAAATCATTGAGAAATTAATGTTGTGGCTTTTCTAGGATGCGGTTCCTCAGAACACTAGTACCCCATGAACACCTCACATATATGACCCATTACAGCTAAAAGTTCAGGATTTATCAGATGTGATTGCTCTATGATGATCAGAAAAGCAAAGGTTTTATGGTATCTTTACTCAACTGAATGACTTCATTTTGGTTCTATTGAGTGTTGTTCAATATGTAGGATATGGCGACTATACACATTTTTGGGGGGAAATTTATGAGGAAAACAATTCTCTAACCCTTCACTAGAATACAGCTTCTACAGAAGAATTTTTACTGGTTTTGTTCACTGCTATATTCCTAGAGCCTGCAACAATGCTTAGAAAACAATAGGTACTTAATATTTGTTGAATAAATAAATTCATGAATCAATTTTTCTCAAAAAATTTAAGCTCTGCCCATAAGAACATCCAGCAACTAATCACAGTCAGAAGCCTGCCAGAACTCATGCTAAATCCACGTGTTGATTTTATAAATAAGATGCACAGAAGTCATTGGCTTTTGTCCCTTATAAAACTGTTCAAATAATGCCAGTAACAATGGTAATAATATTAACACTTGTCTTTTTAAGATAAGTTGCTGTATCCTGGAAAAGAGGTAAAGTATCTCTAGACTCATTTAATCCTTGCTCTAAATTTATACAATGTTTCAATTCCTACACATTTATGAGGAGGTTTTATGGAGTTATCAGGTTTTATGGAGTAATCTGGTTCAGAGACACAAAGGACATTCTTCAGTTAAGGGGAGCAGAAAGCAGAGACTGCAATTATTAAAGGAAAGGGAACAGTTGCATTAAAAAAGAAAGACATCAGTGGCAATTAGCAAGCTAGTATCTCCCTGCTTCCCCTGGAATCTCTTTCATTTATTCCTCATGCCCACCACTACCTCTACAAACAAATTCAGCCTGCTACAATGGACAACTGTAACTATCTCTGCAACAACTTTTAGTGCCCAACTAACTCTGCCAGAAAAAGCAGCCACTCTCTCAAGCATGAATGACAGTGGCTGACAAGGGCAGATGATGTGGTTATAGGTTGTCTCAGCAGATAACTGCATCAGCCCCCACAATCCCCACGCCCATCCTCAAGACCAATGGCTCCACTTCTTGCGATTGCAACTCCCCAGGGCAGAACATAAGTTAGGGCCCAAATGCCAACTCACAAGGCCAATGCTCCTTACTGCACTGATATCACTAATGCCACAGTGGTGCCTCAGCAAATAGCCAGGAAAAAGCAGGTGCTTGGAACAGGTAACAGACAGAGCTAAAGCTACATTTGCCTCCACTTTGGTCTAGACTGATGTCCTAGGGGCCTTTCCAACCTGAACTGTCTCTCCCCAGTTCTTTTCCTTGCCAAACTCTTTTTAACTTCCAGGAAGTGGCCAGGAATCAGGCATGGCTGTCCAGGTCCCAGGCCAGTCCTGTGCCGTTCTCTTGCTCGAACACCTCTTTGTGCTTGTGCACACAGCATTATCATCTCCTTGCCTCCCTCAAGCTGCAACAAGGGCCTGAGGCCTGTCTTGGGGCTTAAACACTAGAAAACTGTAGATTAAAGATTTCTCCTGTTTTTCAGTTTCAAAGTCTCCACCCCTGGCAAGGTTAGATGAATAACCAACATTTAGTACCAATATCAAAGATTATCCTTACTTCCAATTTCAAAGTTTCCACCCCTGGCAAGATGATAGAAAAAAGAAGAAAAAAGCACCACCTTCATAATTAAAAAGAAACACAGAGTACTTAGGTACACAATAATGGGTTAAGGGGAAAGTTCTTTTATTCCGTCAGTTATTCAATATATCAGTGCCAGGCACTATTCTGGAGGCCAGGGAATACATCATGAACAAGGTGGCCAGGTTCCTTGGGTGTATAGGTCATTATTCTCATGCAGGAGACAACTTAATGTTACAAAGATCTGGGTGCTGGTTTCACAGATAATGAAAAGGCACATGCTCTGGCCTCACGAAGCTTACATTCTGGCAGGAGAGAAAAAAAATTAAACATGGGATCAAGCACCTTTTAAATAAATGTGAGGCTACTCCTTTTTATAACTTTCTATTGAAATGTAAGTTCCCTTAAAGCAGATCGCTGCTAAATCACCTTTAAGGTTCCCACAGTGCTTCACACACACAAGAATGGAAATGTGCATGCTAGCCACTATGTTCTTGCTAACTGTCCCTGCCCCCACATAAACTAGAAATTAGTTCAGAGCCAAGACTACATTGTACTCACAGTGATACTCCCCACAGTGTCCAGCAGAGTTACTGCCATATAACAAATACTCACTAAATAATAAACTGCAAAGCTGGACTGCCGATTTGTTACTTCTGAATATAACTCAGGACTCTCAATGGGAAAAGCAGAGATTAGAAACCTGAGAAGAAAACCTAAGTATGCTGGTTTTAGAACCCACAACCAGATTTTGGAACCTTAATAAAGATGGCCAGGGTGGCCCCTGAAAGTGGTGATGGTTGGGATCATGAAGAATAGGAAAATAGTCATTAAGATATTTGTTTTGCATATCCAGAAAAATGCTTACCAAACTATTCTTAAAAGAGTACAAGCCTAATATGAGGAAGATGTGTCAATAAAGCTGTCTAGGTCCTAGGAGAGTCACTTATAGTTGAAGTAGTTCCAAAAACTTTTCTAAGAAACTCTACAAGAATATTTGTAGCAGCATTATTCATAACAATCAAAAAGTAGAAGCAACCAAAAGCCCCATCAACTGATGACTGAATAAATAAAAATTTCATTCACAGATTGAAATATTACTTAGCAGTAAAAAGGAATTAAGTACTTATATGCTATAACATGGATGAACCCTGAAATCATTATTCCTAAGTGGAAGGAGCACATACAAAAGGCCATATAGTATATGATTCTATTTATAAAAATTGTCCATAATAGGCAAATCTATAGAGATAGGATATAGGTTAGTGGTTGCCAGGGACTGTAGGAAGAAGGGAAAGTTGACAGTGGCTATTAACAGATACGAGGTTTCATTTTGGGGTAATGGACATGTTCTACAATTAGAAAGTGGTGATGGTTGTACATTCTTGTGCAGATACTTCAAAAATACTTATTATATACTTTACAATGATGGATTTTATGATACGTGAAATTCTGTATTAATTGTATCTCAATTTTTTCTCAAACTCCTACTGGGCTTTTGTCTTCTTTGCACTTGATATAACAAAACTTTAGGGGCACAGCTTTAAAGTTTAAAAAGCACAGCTATTCTCAAAATAGTCCTCATCTCTCTGCATTATTCTTTACCCAGCTTTCTCAATTCCCACACACACATGTGTGGTCAAGTCAAAACCTAAGGTAAAAAATGTGCTAACTCTGAGTAATGTTCAGAAGGTTTGCACTTCTATTTTTAATACAATTACAGTCTGGGTGAGGGTTGTATTATGTAGACAATGTAGTTCACATAAGAGTTTTTCAATACCACAACAACCTAGTCTACTAAGACACCCAAAATTAAATACTTTCCTGAACAGGTTAGAGCAACTCTCCACTCTGGTGGTAACGATGGCTCCACCTCTTTCTTTTCCACTGTCTTCCCCTACCTCTTTCAGCGAACTTTCAACATTCTTATCACCAGATAAACCCTTAAAATTGGCTACTTAGAACAATTTATAATATACAGAGCATCTCACACAGTATTTTGTACACAGTAAGGATACAAAATATACAAAAGATGCTTGCTGACTAAGACCATTCTTGTTTCAGAAAGGAGAGTCATGGCATGTGTTGAAAAGCACTAAGCTTTTGGTCTCCAGCATTACTGGTCTGAAACCAGGATACTTCATGTTCATGGGAAACCGGGGGAGAGTTTTAAGTAGCTTCTGCTTATCCACTGACGGTAAGTAGGCATATAGCTTTAGGTGACCTAGCCATTGTTAGCACTAATTACCATTACTATGATTGTTTCTTTGAAAGAGAAATAAAGGAACAAACATAATCTGCTCAATTAACATGATATACTTTCTTCTAGTTTTTACAGAAAAACTGCCAAGTCATAGTAGAAGTAAAACAGTGTTCATGAGTCATAGGTAGATGTATCATATGTTTGAAAAAATGCACAACAGTCAAATGCTGAAATAGACACCATTTTTTTGTAAAGCATTTTCTCTAACACTTGATTAACCTACATCACTGAAACTGAGCAAGCAGGAAGAAACACAATGTTTTTCATTCTGACACATTCAAAGCAAAGGAGGCTTCCTTGAAGATAAACCACAAATTATAACATTGATAAATAATGCCCACAAAATTTTCTGCAATCTATGTAAGATATTGAGGATGTGTATAAAATAAACAAAAGCACTGATTTTTATATTTTATAGAGAAAAACAACTCAGGCTTGGACATTGAACTGTACCTTTTCTTTGGTGCACTTTTCAAATGATAATTCCTTCCACTGTCACCATTAAATCTTAATCCATTCCAGCTCCTTGCATGGGTCATTGAGTCTATATGTACTGCTGTTATTTTAAAATGTTTCCCCTTGGTAGGGAAAGAGGGGGAGAAGAGATGTTGAGAGCCAGATGGGCCTCTTCACAGTTCATTTATCAAACCTAATACGCTGGGCTCCACCCTCCTCTTACTCACTATTGCGGTTAAACTTCCATATAATTTGGTAATCATTTTCATTATCAGAGAGTGACCCCTAAGCAGCCAATCCTGGGATACCCAGTTCTTGCAGCTGCTCTTTTTCTGCCTTCTCCTACAGTAGACCCTAAGAACCTCTGAGTTTATTAGCTGCAGGCTGACCTTTGGGCTGTGGAGGTCAAGAAGGGGTCAGATCAGAGGGCTTGCCCAGTTCTTTAAAAGCTATAACAAGCTGTCCATCAGGCAGAGTGGACTGTATAAACAAAGCCAAATCTTCAGAAATTCTGTCCCACTTCTGTTAACACTTACCCTGCATTCACACAGCGGCTCCTGATGTACTTTGGATCATTCAACTCTGGGGAAGTGAATAGACAGCCCTAATAAGCCTATTTGGAGAGGGCTGTTTATGGGATTACTCATTTTGGGGAAGGAAACCCACAGCACTCATATGTGCCTCTAGAATCACAGGGTTGTGTGACACTGTGACAAACTCGGTTACCCTGAGTCATGCAGAATTGACACTTTCCTAAAGACGCTAAATTACAGGGAACATATGCTTTCGGTTTAAAGAGACTGCAGAGAGTTCCAAACAATGGCTCAGTTCCTGGGCTCAGACAGAAACCAGTATTTTAGGAGCAAGTTATAAGTTTCACTGAAAATACTCTCCCTGATACCACGACTGCAAATGAACCTGCTGAAAAGAGGCTTATTACAATAGACGCATGCTAAAGTTATTGCCAGCTGCAGAGTCTCGGTTGACCTAAATTTCTTGAAGTTGTACAGTTCATAATGCATTCTCTAACGTGTAATATAAGATAATTAGAGTCATCTGTATGTAACTTTCAGAGGAAAAAATTTCTATTATCTAATCTAACTGATCCCTTGATAGCTTTGATGAAAGTAAAATGCTGTAACCTATTGCTTGGCCTTTGGGGAGTACTAATTATTTTCTGTCAAAGCACATTTTTCCTCGTGTAATTCCAAAGTACACAATAAGCCAATCTCTACAACACAGGCAGCTCAGTGAGTGCTGCTGTGGATGTTTTATAACTTTCACCACGATAGGCTGGATGGCTACTCCAGGCAATACCCAATTCCAGACAGCCAGATGACACTTTGATGAGGAAAAGAGAGGTATATGGTGACTGTCTGTTTATATGGATCCTATGGATGAGCTTTTAGATAGGGCACCAGGATGAGAAACATCAAATGAGGGGAAGGATTATGGTTATTTAATACTCTGAGGACGCTTTGCCTTCTGCACTCTCAAGCCATCTCCCTCTTGAAATTTTCTTTCAGGTGTTTGGTTTTAGGGGAGTCTGCAGAGTGTCAGCAGCTAAGCGCTCTCTTTCTTCCTTCCCTGCCACTAAGAACTTGAGAATTTTTGTTTCAGATGCTAGACTACATCAACTTCAACACTGGCTCCAGCTCCTGATTAAATTGTTAGCAGTAAGGGCTAATGCAGAAACCAGACTCCTTTTAAACAGGCCATTTTGGTCATGTTGTCTAATACTTTGGTGTATTAGGAAATTACTGTTAACAAACCCAATGCATTCAACAAAAGACATCCATTCTCAAAGTATGCTCTCTCTCTGGGACCTGCTGTCTTTGGAGGGAAGGGGTATGAAAGAGTGATTACAAGGGAATTCTTTCTTCCTTGCTTTCCTATTTAATAGAAATCACCATGGGAAGATAGAAAGCACATAGAAAGAGAGAAACTTCTTCAATATCCCACACTGATATTCCACTAGTTAATAAAATATGCGAACTTAAACCAATATAACACTCAAATTATAATATAAAGAAAATTTAAAATTAACTACTAAAACTTAAACTGGAAATTATTCAGTCCTTACTGTGGTTGAAAATATGTCATTTGACCATACTAAAAAAAGCAGGAAAAATATCATTGTGAATTTTTTTTAAAGCAAAACATAAGAAAGAATAGAAATGATACAGAATTTTAAAACAGCAGTAAGAAATTAACACTAGTTAATATATTGCATATTGTTATCTTAGAGGAATTTCTTAATGATTATTATGTGCAAGTCTGAATTTAGCGACAATATACATATCTGAAAAAGCAGCTTTCTGATATCCAATCAAAATCAATAGTTCCTACTCTCCCCCATCTTGAAAAATGTTCATCTGTTCAGCCTTGTCCAAGCAAATCTATTTTTATGATAATTATTACTAGCAAAGCTATCAATGACTGTAAATTCTGCTGTATGAAGTCACTTGGATAATATTAGAGCTATCAATAAATGTTCTTGACTCCCAGGCACATAGAATTTTTCCCCATCAAATAAGACTCTAGGACAAAATACAGCATAATTTACCTGATTCCTCTCTCCCTTTTGCTCAGAGACAAATGATACTGAATTATTATTGAATTAATTTTTACAAACCACAGATCTGAAGGATAACTCTAACATTTAGAGGAATGAGTTCTAACTTTCCACATACCAACTGTTTTTCAAACAGGAGCAGGATAACATATTTATTATGCACATACTAATTCCATAAAAGCCAGTGATTTATACAAACTTTCTGCCAGTAACAGCTTTGCAACCACAGGTAAGTCCATGTGGAAAGAAACTAAATTAAGCAAAAATCATTCCTATTTGGTCAGTTCTAATACTGGGGTTGATAAATAGACTTCCAAATAATCTTTTCTGAATCAAGGGACAGAAGAGCACTGTGTGGATTTCCCAGACATCTGCTCTAAGTGGCAGTGCTACTGTCCTAGACTGCTGTATTAAAGGGGCTGATGTTACATCAGGAGCTACTTATGTTATATTATGCTCAAAATGGAGACAAGTATGTGAACTGTTACACTCAGGGAAAAAAAACCATACATATCTACAGACGACGTCATAGAGCATTATAACTAATGTAGGTTATCATGGATAGGAAAGTTAACTAGCCGAAAACCTCTTAAACTTGCTGATTTTTCATGGCCCCTCAAATGAGAGGGACAAGACCAGTAATAAGGAAGGGCTTAGCCAAAGATAGTTCTTATTCGTCAGGGACAGCAGATCCCATTTCATTAGAGAACTAACCTGGCTTGCCACTCCCTCCTCAGATTCTGGCGGGTGGTGAGCCAGGGAAGGATGGCAGTCAGCATCTCATTCCTTTGTTCCACAGGGAGCCCTTCTCTTTTAACTTCTTGAAGCACAGCATTTGTCTAGAGGAAATGATCCCAAAAAGAGAAGGAAAAAGTGAAAAATTAATAATAAAAAAAAAAGCCCATAAGCAAATAAGGACAGTAAATCAATGGCTTTTTTATTACAGTTCCCCTGCTAACAAATCAATACGGTAAATGATGGTCAAAAATGGCCAGCATATATTTTGTATTTAATCAATGTACATGGCACATAAGGTAAACGCTAAAGCTCCATTGCCTTAAGTAACACATCAAGACACTGTGCATTCCCTAATTTTCTCAACACATCAACGATTTTTTTTCCTGGGAATTGCCTACCAAGAGCTATTATTAGAAATGATTTTCACGTACACTTCACTGTGAGTTGTTTGTTTTGCCTTTTTAAAAAAGAGCAGTCTGTTTCCTGCCACCCAGCTGAGGCTTTCTCTGCTGCCTCTCTTATTTGAATCATTACTTTCAATTTCTACCCACACTAGTGATGGGGGCGTGAGGACGGTGCTCATTTTCCTTGTTTGTTGCAAATCCAAGATCTTGCAAAAAAAGAAAGAAGAGTGCAGATATCAGAAAGAACATTATAACTTAACAAGTATCTTTAGATTTTATGAATGTTATTTTAATTCAGAGTTACTGGGGCTTCTTGGGTGATTTTATAGCAAAGGCAGTAGCTGAAAGCAATGAAAGTGTCACTTTCTCTTATTCAATATATTCCTTATCTAATGGATGCCAGTACATTTGCATACTTAAAAAGCACACTCATTAGTTCTCACCTAACTTGAAATATCACTTCTTTATTCTTCTGTAGCATTTTACACTGTGTATTTAATATCCTTATGCCCACTTTGAGAAGAAATAGAGTGGATATTTGTTGTTTCTGATGCTTATATCCATATTCAGTTCCCCTTTGCCTGAAAACAGCACCTAGATCCCCTCTCAGGAAAATCTTTTCTCTTACTGCTCAAAGTCTTAGAGCTACTGTCAATCAAAGTGTGCTGCCCTCTCCTATCCAGGATTCTCATTTCTAGGACTTTGGACTTCTATGAGGAATCACACAGGAAAAGGAAAAATTTGTGAGGTAACTTATAAACCCCTTAGTCTATCCCACCCATGATCTTTGGAGTATCCACGATGTCACAAATTTTGTGAATCCAGATCATTCTCCTTTTCCTCTGATAGTTTGAGCCATTTAACATCCTTTTAATAAAGTTCCGTTTTGATCAAATTCATCAGAATCTGTTTCTGTTGCTTAGAATAAAAAACTCCTTTAACCAACAGAACAGATAAGGCAGGAAATAGTAACTGCACTGTGAAGGATCCAAGATAACCTGATAACACTAGTCAGGAAAATGACAATGATCTCTGCCTCTTAAGAGATCCAGTATTATATCTACTATACTAAGAGATGTACTCAGTTGGACATTCAATCAGTTTCTAAAACAAGAATATCCTTGACCCTCCAGCACAGAAAGGAATGATCAACTTATCCAATACATGAAACCCAGCATTCAGGGATTCCAAATTCAGATACCCACTAGGGCCAGGAAGATAACATGAATGAGTTAAGCAGAGGCTTCCCAAAGAGAGTACATGCTTTGTCTAAAACGGCAGTCACTATTCAGCTCCAGCCAACTCTTCCGCTCAGCTTAGAAAAACTGGTTCAGCAATGCCAGATTCATGAATTTTCAATATAAATAAGAAATCTACATTTTTTTAAATACAAAGATTCCTGATTTTGTAAATGTTGGAAATTCATTTGAAAATGTTTAAAAATAGGAGATGGGCCAAGCAAGAAAAACCAATGGGCTGAACAAAACAGATAACAATCAATTTGTGACCTCTAATCCTAATTTCAGAGACGTGTGGCCACTAATGGGTATTCTAACAACAGTACTTCTCCTTGGGTGCAACACTACTTCATGTGAAGTTGGAAGGTGCCTCAAAAAGTCAGGTAGTGCATTATGATGTCCATAGCTACCCAATATTTCACCAAAATGTAAAAATATATGAAACAGAAGACAAAGTACATATCTGGATGACTCCAAAATCATGATGAAAATAAATTGTTTTCCCCTTTGAATCTATTAAAATATTTTTTAAAAAGCCATTGCTTCTTCTTTGCCTTTCATATCATTTAAATTGTATCTAAGAATCTTGTTTCCCATGGACTCTAAGCAGCCTCTATAAGGCTGAGGAGGAAGGATTTAAAAGAATAAAGTCTAATAAGGACAGAGGATGTTATCTGTTGAGGTCACCACTACATTCCTACACTCTGCCTAATAATTTTTAATAAATATTTGTCAAATCAGTGAATAAAAGAAGAACTTGAAAAACAAATACTGCAAAAGCAAAGCACAATGGAAGATTCTTAAGAAATTATGTTACCCTGTGTATGGTAAACTCATACACAGAGTCAATGATTAAACACACTATGGTACATCAACACAGTGGAGTACTACTCAGCAAGAAAAAGTGATGAGCAATTAATACATATGACCATTTGGATGAATCTCAAAGGTTTATGCTGGGTGAAGGAAGCCAGTATCAAAAAGTTCAACATTACATGAGTCCATTGGGTTGCTAGGGATTTGGTTAGGTAAAGGACAGCATGAGAGTATTTTACAGAACTATTCTATATCCTGATTATGGTGGTTGCTATATAAGTTTAAACGTATGTTAAAACTCATTGAATTAGCAAGGCATGGTGGCATACGCCTTTAATCCCAGCACTCAGGAGGCTGAGGTAGGAGAAGCGTTGTGAGCTCAAGGTTGGCTTGGGCTACAATGTGAGCAAGGCTGGCCTGAACTACATAGTGTGACCCTGCCTCAAAAAAAAAAAAAAAAAAAAAAAAAAAAAAAAAAAAAAAAAAAAAAAAGGACTGGGAGTTTAGCTCAGTGGCTTTAGTGCCTGTCTGACAGGCGCGAGGTTGTGAGTTTGATCACCGGTGCCACAAAAAAAAAAAAAAAAAAAAACCTCATTGAATTACAGTCCCCAAAAGTCAGTTTTATTACAAATAAATTTTATAAAATTTCATTGGTATCACATTTTTAAGACAAAAATGAATGCAAAACACAAATTTACAAGCAAACATGTCTAATAAATATGTAGTAAAAATATGAAGAAATGTGTCTGGATCATAAAAAAACAAATACTATCACAGAAACAAATTTTCTTAGATTTGGCACATAGGCCCTAAAATACAGTATTTCATAAAATTTATGGTAAAAAATGTCATTGCACAAAAAAGAAATTTCAGAGTATCAAAGGTCATTCTTTTTACAAGATAATCAACAGTGATATTTTTCTCCTTATGACAGTGTTGGACACTCAACAGTGTTGGATTGATTTCACCTACAGAAATGTTAATAGAGCATTTTCCCACTAGTAGTAGCACAGAATTGTCTTCATATAAGCACCCATTTTTAAACCATCTCCTATTACCAAAACATACTCTCTTTCCTCTCCCTCAAAATATAGAAAAAGAAAGACACAGGTTTAGGAAAATTCTCTGGAGGTTAAATTTCATTTTATTAGTAATTTTTTTTCATAAGAAATCTATGAAATTACTGGCCATAGGATGAAGCGTATCTTAAGAACGGTGCTCAAATCCCAGTTGTTATCTCTGTGGGTCCTTTCTGTAACTGAAATGGCTATGAGACCAAAACACTCCCATGGGTTCTTGTGAAGACGAGCTGCTTGATACATATACCATTCTAATTATTATTGTTTAGTTTCATCTTAATCTCTGAAAATCTACACATTGTGCAAGGCGGTGCTACTTTAACAAAAAGATTTTTGAAAGTGTTCATTACTTAAATGAAAAATTGCAAAAAGACATCAGGCATTAAATAATCATAACCATGAAACTTCCATTTGCACCACATAGAACCAGAAGCATATTCTCTTGCATAACCCCAGTGGTAGAAGGTCTATGCTCTGAGGTTGGGCTTTGTGTTTGGAATCAGTCCCTGATTTTACTTGCCCTCCCTCCATCAGGGGACGCCCCTCTCTCCCAGCACCGCCCAACATTCAGCCTGTCCTTTTTAGTCTCCCAGGTGTGATCCTTATTCTGGGATTCTCAGTTATTGTTACTACAAAGCAATTACCTTTGTTTTCTTCCCATCTCTTGTGCTTGCTCTCTCTGTGGGTGATCTCCCCCACCAACAGCTTTAAGGGTCCCATGTAGTCTAATGGCATCTATACTTCTACTTTCAAGCAGAACTCTCCACTGAGCTCTGGCCCCATGGCTATTTCTCCTTAAGCCTCTCACCTCAAATATGACACCTCAACCTTAACTCAGACACATTTGAACCTATTATCTTCACATTTCAATCTATTTCCTCTTCATCAATCCAGTTCTTCTCCTGTATTTCCCTAAAGTGAGTGGCTCCGTTAGCAAGGCAAGAACACAAACTAGAATGCTGGGAATCACTTCAGTTTGCTTCACTTCTGTGTACTCTCTGCAGCTAACCAGTAACTCTTGCTATTCCTCTCTTCAATAAGACTCAAACCTGTCCCTTCCTCGCTGCCTCCAGCTTAGTTCAGGCCTATCTCTCAGCTGGTTTCTCCGCATCAATATCATCCATTTTGTGAATTTCAGTGACTTTTAAAAAATACAAATATGACCATGTTACTTCTTTTTAAGTAATTCAGCACTACCTACCACTGTAGTTTTTAAGCCATCTTCATGATCCCCTGGTGCTTCCAAGAAGAGTGTCATGGCCACCAAGGAGTCAAAGACTTTTGGCCTCCAAAACCACACCACACTAGAGACCCTTTGTTTATATATGCTTTAGTTACTGACACTGGAAGATAAAAGAAATGATTTTTTTTTTTTAAGTAAAAGCTCAAATTTCTTAGCATGGGCAAAAAGCAAAAACAAACTCTTCAGTACAATGCTGCTTTCTTCTCAAATGTTATCTCTTGCCACTATCTATTCCATACAAAAGTAACAGTAACAATCTGAAAACACATGGCTGTTCTAGACTGTACCTTATTTATATCCTTGCTGTATAATTTGCTGGTGACTATTCATTCTTCAAGAAACGTCTCAAATAGTACCTCCTTTGTAAAGTCTGCCATAAACCACACTCTTGTGCCAAATTAAGCAGTTGCGCACTCCTTCCTCTGCATCATCTCTGAGCATCCCATAAACCACATCACCCTCTACTGCACTTATTTATTCATCCAGACATTTCTGCCTCCACACTGTAAGCTCTCTTTGTAAGACAGGATCCACATCCATTTCCAAGCCACCTACTATGGCAGCACACCTTGGCCACAGACTGCTGATGGATGCCTTTAAACAAATGAAGACAAATGACACGCTGAAAAATGTCTGCTGAATGAGGCAAATGGTCAAGTAAGACCATACTATTCAAAGTACAAAATAATAGGTGAAGCAAGTTTTGGTTTGATCGAAACTATTGCTGAATATAATTCTAGGACAGAAGTTGTAAAAACTATTCTTAAGCAACAGAATCAGGAAAAACAAATATATACCCTCACTAAGGGCACTACTCATTTGGATGGATGTGTCTAAAAGGATACAGTTTCATTATACCAGTGGTGGCGAATATATGGCATGCGTGCTGCAGTGGGGCTGTGTGTATCTAAAAGGTTCTCCATCACTGTGCTATACCATGACCATATTTAATCTATGCATACCCTCCTAATAAGCCAAAAGAAGAAATCTCACTTTCTCTATTTCAGTAGAGAAAACTACTTTGGACTCTGGCAACCTACAGCATACAAAGGGCCCCTAAAAATCCCCCTATGTCTTTGGTCTCTCCTGGATCAAACTTCGTGCACAAAACCAAAACAAAAAAATCTGTAAAAAGGGGCAGTAAGAAAGCAACCAACACTCTAAGTAGCTTTGAATTTTAAGCTTAAATTTTTCATAGGAAAAAAAGGTCTCCCACTTAAGATTTTATTCAACTAAAACATGGCAATCCACCTAATTTTTGTTGGACATTCAGTAACTTTCAGTATGCTATAATTCTACAGCAATTGAGCAAAAGCACACATCAGCATATGTGCAACAATGTAGAATTTGTTCACATAAAGTTTCAGAGAGGAATCATTCTGATATAAAAGAAGTGTATATTTACTAGCAATTCTATTTAAGTCTTACATTCTTTGGGGTCCTCTCTGATGTGGAATAACAGCTTTTGACAGGCCTGTAATTCCAAAACTCAGATTTAATCTATCTTTTTTTTTTTTTAACAAATTAGACAACTTTGTCTAAGGAAATACATGGCAACAAGATGGCACTCTACAAATATGGCAAGTAGTGATTCAACTTACTTAAGAATAATTCTACTACTGTTCTTCCAGTTTCAAAGGGGTATCAACACCAGGACTCCAAAACTACGAACCTGTCCCACCTTCCCATCTCACATCCCATCACTACCACCAAAGAAGTAACACTGTCATTACAGGAAAAAGGCCACTCTCATAGCACTCCTTATACACATGGCTGTCTCACGTTAAGGTTGTATTTCTCCTCTGCACACACAAATTACAAAGACACGCTCTGACTGATAATGAGGGCTAAGGTTCAACTTGTGAAGAAACTTGGTTGAAGATGTTATCTGCTGGGAAAGCTATTTCCTCACATCAACATTGCCACAGGCTGTCAAAAACCTAACCAGGGCTCCCCTCTTCAAAAGTCCAGGAACACTTCTTTTTTTTCCCCTCTTTCCCCCCGCCCCCCTTTAAGAAGAAAGACATAGAACCCACGATAGCCTTAGTCTCATCAAAGAAAGGTCGATCTCAGGTCTTCCTTCATTTACTGATTGTCAGTTTAAGACGGCTCTTTGGTGAGGCCTCTGCGGTCTCAACGCTGAGTGATGCCTTCACATTTTCTAAACTGGACCGGGCACCACTGAAGATTTCCAGCATGCCTGGATCCATGGCTCAGCAGAACAAATAAACATTCCTCTCAGTCCTTTTGCCTACCTTATCTCCCTCTCCAGGAGCAGGAGGTTTTGGGGGTGCCAATGTTTACACAATGTTAAAACTTTCTTTCCCCTGTTTCCTGAATTTGAGAAAACACATCCTGGATGACCTCGGCTAAGAGATAACACCAAGTCACCACTGGGTGCCACGTCTACTGGCCTACTTGAGGTTGCTGTCTTCATTCTCCTTCCCTTCCCCCCTTCAGAGTCTACTCACAAGGAAAGCTGGAGATAAGGTGACTGTCTTGAAAGGAAGGCTCAAAGGCAGAAGTCTCCGAGGGGCTGCCAACAATGCATCCTTTTATTTCTACCTGAAGACACACTTGGTTCAGTTCATCTCAAAGACCCACTTTTTTTTTTTTTCTGTGTGTATTTATTGATTCATTGGGTTTTGTGCATCAAGCAACAGTAACATGATATGGTTCTGTAGGGTAAAACTTAGCACGAAAAAAGATTTGGTTCTTATATAATATTTTACTTGCAAAACTCCAGGAAAATAGAATATATAATAAAATCATACCAAAATGTAATACCTGCATCTGTTACCTTTTCCCACATTTTTATTAGTGCGTATTGGTTGTACAGATGAATGGGCTGCATTTTGGCAGATTTGTACACCTTATAACATACTTTAATTATTCCTTCCATCACCCTCTTTGTTCCAACCCCCCGCCCCCAATTTCACATACTTGGTGGGGGGTAAGATGCATAAAACATTTTGATCATATTTATGCCCTCTTTTATCTCCCTTCACATCTTATCTTCCTCCCCTTAATTCCCCTTTTCTTGCCTAAAATAGACTTCCTTTACTTTCTTGCTATCTTTTTTAGATTCTACATATTAGGGGAATGTGTAATATTTGACTTTCTGAGTCTGGCTTATGTTAGTCAACATGATTTCCAGATCCATCCATTTTTCCACAAATGACAAATTTTCATTCTTTTTTTTATAACCCAATGATATGCTATTCTGTGCATATATACCACATTTTCTTTATCAGTTCAACTGGGCACCTAAGCTAGTTCCATATCTTGGCTATTGTACACTGTGCTGTAATAAACAGGTATGCAGGTATCCTTAAGGAATACTGACTTTAATTCCTTTGGGCATATGCCAAATATATGAATCAAATGGTACTTTTATTTTTAGTATTATTTTATTTTATTTTATTCTATTTTATTTGCAGTACTGGAGATTGAACTCCTATTTTTTTATATTCTTTATGATAGACACTTTGACTGGAGTAAGATGGACTCCCAATATAGTTTTGATTTGTACTTCCCTAATGGCTAAACATGGTTCATTTTTTTCACATTCTTTCATATATTTATTGGCCACTTGTACCTTTTAAAAGAAGTATGTGTTCATTTCTTTTGCCCACTTGTTGATTAAGCAATATGATTTTTTGGTGTTACGCTTTTTGAGTTTATACACTGTAGATATAGTAACCCTACGTTAGAAGAATAGTTTGCAAAGATTTTCTCCCATCTTGTAGGTTGTCTCTTCACTCTGTTAACTGTTTCCCTTGCTGTGCAGAAACTTTTAATTTGATGTAGTCCCATTTGTTGATTCTTGCTATTATTTCCTGTGCTACTACAGTTCCATTCAAGAACTTTTTTCCTGTGCCCATGGCTTCAATTATTTCTCCAGGGGTGTGTTTTTGTTGGTTTGTGTTCAGCAGTTTCACAGTTTCATGTCTTAATATCTAAGATCCACTATATTTGAATGAATGGTTCAACAGAGTTGGGTTCTCCAACATGCTCAGTAAGGCATATCTTAGTGTTTGTTCTTCCATCACGTACCAGAGTAGAGCCAAGAGAGTTATCTTAGAGCAATCAAAAATGTCTTATGGGCAGGAATTCAGAGAAAATATTTCTTTGACCAGTTTTCTCATCAATAAAGTGCCATAGGTTACAGCAACTAATTCTTAAGTCTCTTTTGAAGATTAAGCTTATTATTAAATATCAGTCCACACAAAGTACAAAATCACAATGCTCAGCATATACAAAATGCATGATAAATGTTACAATTGTTATTATCATACATTAAAAATTAGGGGCAACATCACAGAAAAAATACAGACAATGTTTTTCTAATCTTAAAATACTAGTCATAACTTTGAAAGATGACTTTTTCTCCTTCCTCCCAAAATACAAAGTACCTGCCTTTTTTTTTTCCTCATAACAGTAGAAAATTCACTACACTTCATCTGTTTTCCTAAAAGCTATGGAGCCACAGCGGCCTGTCTGGCATTGCATGAAGTCTCAAGATGGTCATGGGGATGACCACTGAGATGCTCAGGCTGCTAGGGAGCAGGATGAAAGCTAGACCTCAGAGGTCCAGTTGGCAACTTACGTGTTGCAGATGATGGTGAAAAACACCCCATGTGTTTGTCAAGGAAAGCAAGAAGAAAGAAAAAAAAAAGTTAAAAAAAGGTGAAGAGGGGGAAAAAGTGTTGTTTATAGAAGCCAGCTGCTTGTGCCTTGGCGCCAGCAGCTCCTCATCCTGCTATTTTATGCTCGCAACCCCACTGCCCTCACTGGCACAGGTACAACTAAATGTTGACTTCAATGCTTCAGAGAGCACTCGACTGATTTTGTACATGATTAATTGCCAAAGACATGGCTGGCCATATGGAACAGAGAAAGCATCAAGTAATTCATACTTCTGTATGTGATCACTTGGCCCCTGTTTTTTTTAATGTACAGGAAAGAGCTAGTATAGCACAGCCCTGGTGTCTTGCCCCTGACAGCCCATTAAGAAATCTCAGAGCACCTAGTTGAAGTTATGCTGTTGGCTTTTCAATAGCAGCCTAATAAAACAGAAGCAAAGCTTTCCAACTAGTCTTAAATCTTTCACATACAGTACATTAACTACTGCGGCTGAAACAACGGGCTTCTTATGATAGGAAATGGGATTTGATTTCTAGTCTCTGCATACTTACTGAGAGCCTTTTTTTGACCTTTATGGAGTTTACAAAATCATTGTTCTTTTTTCCTTTCTTTTGCAAGGAGCCTAATAGATTCGTTTGTTTCAGTGGAGTCTACTCTTCATCACTATTATCTGCAGTCTATATAATAAAGTTGATTCATGGAGAGGTAAAAGACACAACATAATTATTCTTAACCAGACAGCCCAGCCATTCCAGCTTGTGAAATATTAGCTTCCTTTAAAAACAAGAGAAAACAAAACTTCCACAATGGGAGGAAGGCCTCACAAACACACTCTTATTACTCATGTCTCTTTTCCATAACTATGAAACGAACTCACTCAATATGGGAAAGAATATTGATTGCTCTCCCAGTGGTTGTGCTGTTAGCTGGATGATACTACACTTCAGGCCACCTTTGGTGCAAGTCTATCCCAACTTGTAGTCTATTCACTTTAGCCACTCCTAAACTCTCTGCAGCCTGAGATTATGTGTATGTTTCCACAGTGTTTTCCTTTCAAGGATTTTCAAATGACAGCATTAAAAATGATGATACCCTTGGTTGTTTCCTTTATCAGTTCTGACACATGTTGGTGAGGATGACTTGGCTGATACATTCCATTAGAAAATATTTATGCAGTATCTTTTGTCTGTGGATTTTTAGGTGTTACAATTATCCTCACTTCAGAAGACACCATATATGGAAAATTCCACTTGACTGCCTATTCATTAGCAGGATTGTAATTGCCTCTACTGTAGAAACGAACTAACAACCCATTTACAGCTGCATGCCAATGGGAAATTCTCAGCTTCCCTGCTGCCTCTCCTTGCTCAGAGTATGCTGGCACTTTGCAATATGTGCAACTCAACTAATGCGCAAGATGATAAACAGAAAACATGAGTGAAACTCTTGGAAGAAAATGAGACAATGGCACTGAAATTAAATAATATGGCAATGAAGACAGAATGCAAGATGTCTCTACAAAAACAAGAAAAGTGTTCTTATTGACTACTGTCTATAAAACTGTTTATAGTTTAATTAAGGTATACTCTATAAAGTGTGATGATAGTATTATCCCCATCTCACAGATTCTCACCCACCCATTTAGAGAGAGTAAAATGCCCGAGAGAGAGACACACATCAGGAGCAGAAGCAGTGGCATTCTAATTCTGTAAATCTCTAGCTCACTATTACTGCATCTGTAGTGCTAATTGATTATACATAAAAGTATTATGCCTAATAGTTTTGTATTATATATATATAAATAATAAACATCAACACATATAAAGTATCTTTCTAAAATCTCATCCATGGAAATAAACCCAACAGAGTTGCAGAAGTCTCAATAAAGGAAAAAAAATGATTTCATCAGCAGCAATGGGACAGAATACTATCTGGATCTAAAACTAAGTATGAGCATAGTTCACATAATGAATGGCAGAATGACGTCGCATGTCTCTCTGGTTATTTTAGCTGTGTCTTGCCTTGTCTTTTCATCAAAAACTATTCACTCTATAAATAAAAGCAAGAACTTTCCCAGCCCCACCACAATGCACACATGTCACTAATTTCCAGCTGCCACTTCTAAGGATCTCACTGCACTAATCCATTCATTGGCCTAACTGTTAATTGAAGGTGAAGCAATGGCTAACCACACCAAGCACTAAATAATTGAGCCACTGATGATGTTTGCCCGAAAAGTGGCTTAGCACCTTCCAATCCTTGGGCAAGTGAAAAGTTACCCAGGATCTCCATCAGACCAGCTCCCTCCTTCCCCCAACATCAGTAGCACAAAGACTGAAGTGGTCTGTCGTGCACACTGGATTATATGAAGTGTAAAACATTGGGGGAGAGGGGAGGGAGGATGCCTTTGAAAGGGAACGGGAAAAAGAAATCACACTTGCAAGAGGATCCAGCTGACAGCTCAGTCCCTAACAAGTGAGACAAGTGAATATGTTTGGAAACATCGTGAATGCAGGAAGAGCTCAGGCCTTTTGTCTGTAGCCCTACAGTGTGTCTTTAACCCACTGCTGCCTGCACCACTGAACATATGTTTTCTACACAAGAACTGAAGCAGAAAAGGCTCTTTGTTATAATTCACTCCTTTGTGTATATCTGCCCCCCTTCTATTCACCCCTTCTTTCAGTAACATCCAAACCAAAGCCCTAGTGGAAATTGTAACGGCTCAGGAGAATGAAGCCAGAAGGCTCAGCAGAGATCTGACTACTGCCCCCAGGCCTAGAGAACTGCCCCCCACACACAGTGGCACTAAGAAAAAGAGCTCTGTTTACTAAAAGCTTACTATCTGCCAAAGCAACAGCATTTCATCACCACTGTCTCTTTTAATCTAGCAATCATCATTTAAGAGGCATCTCTATGTTAAAGATGAGGAAACTGAAGCATAGAGAGTACATTACTTCCCAAAGCCACAAGACAAGCATTCAGTTCTAGAGATGCGCAGCTGCAGGTACTCATGGAACATTCAGCAGACAGGAGCTTGGAGCATGAGAAAAATGTATTCCTAGAAACTACAGATTCGGGAAAATTATACATGCACATGCAGTGTTCTGCATTTTGAATGTCATTGCATCTGGGCTGGAATCTACATAGTACAAAATTCAAATACAAGCAAAACTGATGAGTGGGATTCTCAGCTCTTGGCTGCAATAAAGAAAATAACATGGCTGGCGAGGTAGGAGGTCCTCGTCTTTGGGTTATTTCAGCATGGAATGGAAGAAGAAAGGTTCCATAGATCAACTGAGTTACGAAAAAGTTGGCCGCATCAGTTGCTTATTGACCCTCTGTGGGCCTCGGTTTTCTCACCTTTACAATGAGAGTATCAATAGCATCTATTTCTGAGAGTGAAAGCATTTGTTCTTTATATATAAAGCCCGGATAGTACTGGACGCATGATAACCAGCCAGTATGTGTTAGCTACTTTTCTTTGCTAGAATTTTGCTACTGAAATTTAAGATAAATTCAGAGTAATGGCCATTTAGAGTCACAATAGAGCTTCTAAAACCAGGTATCATTTTTTATCCTTTCTAAGCTTTTCTTCATTCCTCCCTCTCTTCCTATTCAGTGTTAAAAAGGTGTCTATACCAGATGACTCTGAATGCTTTTTAAATAATAATGATGATGATATAGCAAGTAACATTACTAAGCACTTTCTATATGTAAGGTGCTCATCTGCAGATGTCACAGAAATTTAATAATAAGTCTACGAGACAAAGGTATTATTACTTTCATTTTGTATATGAAACAAAAGACTCAGAAAGGTGGAGTAATTGGCCAAATTTTATACCATCAGTAAGCAACAGAAACAAATCTAACCTAGGCATCAAACTCCTATGCCTAAAGCTAACACATGCGTAAAATGACTTACACTTTGCAAAGTACTTTTGTGAGAACATATATCTATTTTGGTCTTCATAAAAACTTTATGAGTTAAGTAAAGCAAGTGTTATTAACCACATTTCTCTAGATAAGGAAATTAAAAATTTGCTAAATTAAATAACTAACTGAATACTAAAATTAGAAAAGGAGTTAAACTAAGATAGAAATCAGGTATTATAAGTCCAGGACAAGCATATTTTATACCCCACACATGGAACAAAAAGTACCAAAAGCAAATTATGATGTCTTAAGTCACTCAATGAATTTAAGTCTTTGCTATTTGGTAGACATCTAGAAGGTCACAATACTTGGCCACTAGCGGCTTACAAGTGAGGTAGAGAAATAAAGTACACCAGAAGAGTGGAAGATGAACAAGGGACTTACATAAAATAAATATTCAATTTAACTAAGCTCTTACAATTGATTTTAATTTACAAAGTAGTTTTTTTGATCTACTAGAATGTGCTGTTCATTGACTTTCATAACCCTAACAGAATCACTTAACATTAACGTGCTGAGTGCTATTATTCTTTCCATTTTGAGACAGTGAAAACGAAAATGTATGCCTATAAGAATAAAGATATCACTAATAAATATCACCACAAAAATGCAGTTACTCTAAGTACCTTATTTTTCTTAAGGCTCCTGATCTGAAACTATACTGAAGCAGGTATTGATAATGTGACTATTAAAACCCTAAAGAAATAATAATCTGGTAAGGAAAGATAATGTAATTCAGTAAAAAACACATGTGTAGAGTTGCACAGGTAGGTTACATCTACTCAAACAAATGCAGTCGCTGCATAAAGACCACTGTCTACCAAGTGTTTAATGTCAGCACAACCCGCTCTTTGGCATACATTTACCAAGTGTGGGAAGACTGACAGGGGCAGACACACAAACACATATACACACACTCGTGTATTTACATATTTGTGTAATTTTGTGATAACAGTTTTCAAGCAGGAATTCAGAACCTTTTAATCCACAACTTACGTGCATATCTTTAAAGCATTAATAGTAGCCATGAAAATAAAAACTCGTCATGGTAGCTTCATAAAAACACTATCAATAAGTGTTAGTAACTATTAGTTATTTGGCATTTACCAAGTGCCAAGTCCTGTCTCACTCATTTTTTCATGCATTCTTAATTTAAACCCTCATGAATTGCAGTAGGATAGATTTTATTATTATTCCAATTTATAGGTAAGAAAATTAAGGCACAAAGATAGTATGTGATTTGCCTCAGATCCACAGCTTCTAAGTGAGAGTGGGACCAAATTTCAAACCCAGCCAGTCTGGTAGCAGAGTTCAGCCACTAAACTAAGTTTAGTTCATTTACCAAACTAATAAGATATGAAGCCCTTTTTGTGAAGTGGGCGATACAGCAGCTCATTTTATCCATTTAACAACTGACCAGATAGATTAGTACCATCAGCAAATTCATTTTACAAGTAAAGGAACCAAGGCCCAGATTGTTCAGTAACTGGTCAAGGATCTCATTACCAGAGGGTGGCAGAGAAGAAATGGTTAACCAAGCTGGTTAACCAAACTGGCTTAGCTACTGTGACGCTCAAAGACAGTGTGCTAATGGAACAGTGGGTCCTTCTCTGGTCGTGAGTCTCACTCAGACACACAGACAAGGATCCGAGGTCACAGTGAACAATTTAACTTTTTAACAAAGACAACGGCCAAGTGAGAGCTGAGCTTCAGATCTACCAAGCTATCTTCCCACAAAGAACCACTCTAGAGTCCCAGTTCTAACATCTCCAGGCAAGGATGAAAATGATAAAATCATTTAGCGTTCTTTATCACCATTTCTTACTTTTTTAAATATTACACATGAATGGAACATGAGGGACAGATGGAAACACTAACTCCTGATGCTAGTATAACTAAGAAGGTCATGAAGTCCTCAAATCTGGCAAATGCCATTCTGTTTATACATTTAGTTCCTTTGCCAGCAACTGTCATTGACCTGATGTGTGGTTTCAGCAGCACAAAAGAAGTGTCTTTCCACTAGGAAAGAATATCCAGTGCTCACAGAAGCAGTAAGTGTAAAAACATGATTTAAGGAGCATCTGTCAAATTATTGAATTTGTATTTAAGGTTTTTAGGAACAAAATTTTCAACTCTAGACTTCTTATAAATTTATAATAGAAAACTACTGTTACACTCCATTCGTTTTCTTCAACCATTCCAACTGTAATTTGGAATAAAAGAAACAATACTGGATGTTCACTGAGAACACAGAAGGGGTTGGCACATGAATGGGATATTTGGTACCCTTCCTCAAGAGCAGCAACAGGAACTTGTCAGATAGCCTGCCTTTGCCCTTTAGTTTATCTTTTAAGGTCTCCCTTTTAGACTATCCTGAGGTCTAGAGTTATAAACTACATTTCATTGATTTTTAAGGAAAAAAAAAGTATTCCAACTTCAATTATTACTCCCTTTAAAAAGCTACATCCCTAATGAAGCACTTTTATATAAACAGGCATACAGACCGTGCAGAGTTTAACCTTAGCTTTAGAAAGCTAATGTGGTTACCAAAGAACTGCTTTGAAAGCCCCAAGGACAACAAAAGCCACATTTCTGTCTTGATTAATACAGTATAAAATCTGCATGCTGCTACTGCTGTTGGCACAAATTCCTATTTAACTCTAGCTTGCCACACTGAGAACAGTTGTATGCTTTGATAAGCAGATATTATTGGCCCATATGAGAGGCATAATTGCCTCTCCTGCCTTGTTTGGTGGTTATACGTTCCATACCCAAAGATTAAACTGCTGTAGAAAGCCCAAGATGGGCACAGCCTTTTCATGCTGCAATTGTCTCCATGAGACTGAGCAGGAACACTTCAACTTTGGGGTTTAAACAATGGGTATTCTGAAAGGATTAGAAAAATGGGCAACAACTGAACCTCCTCCTCCCTCCTGTGTTCAAGTCTACCACCTGCTGTGGTATTTTTGTTTCAGTAACAAAGAAGCCTTCATGTTTGAGGCTCATATTTAATGTTTGCTGAACTGGCCCCTTGAGTTTTGGTTAACTCTTAAGTAACAGAAAAAGAAATATTTTTTACTTGACAAACAAACAAATACACCAACCTACTTTCCTGATTGGCCCCCACAAATCAATACATATGTCTCCATGGACATCTGTGCATCTGCCTGCCTAACTTTACACACCACCCCTGAGCCAGGAGGATACTCTATTTATATTTAATAAAGTATTATCGGTCAATAAGGGCTGCATAACATTTGTGATTTCATGGTTCACTACAGTAACAGGTGCTGCGGGAAACAGGAATGCAAAGTGTTAAAAAGAAAGGAGGGATCGCTTCAGAGACATTAAGCAGCTTTAAACACTGACAGCAGAAAGGGAAAATTTTTAAGCAATTGGGTCGGGTCAGTAAAAAGTAACACAGGTCAAAGGAACAAAATGGCACCCAAAAATTCTGCCTATTGATAAATGAGCATACTGTTTTGTGGTTGGGTGCACAAGGCAAAGGCTAAACAACTGTTGTATGGAAACAAAAATATGCTCTCTTTGTGGCTCTTTTACAATAAGTTACTTCAGCTTGGTGAACGCTTGGAGCTCCCATTCTCCCTGTATATGCGGCTGGGGTATACATTAATGAAAACAAAAGGGTCCATTTTCATTGTAACCATGCAGAAGGGTTAAGCATTTGACCTTCAAGTATGGTGTGCTTGTGCTCAGTGGAAAGGTTCTTGACAATATAAACAAGAATTACTGCTGTTAGAGAAAGGGGACACAATTAAAAACAATCTCAGATGCTTGTTGTACAGCTGTTCAAGTTTCAGCTCTGTCTGACCTCTAAGGATGCTACATGTTAAACGCAGACAATTTAAGATATTTTAGTGAGTCCTTTAACTATTCACCATCGCCAACCTTCCAATTGGGAATACCTATCCTCAAACACAAAGCACTTTTCCAGTAATGAGATTTTATGCTGTGGGCTTTACCCTTAAAGCCATTTGCCTTCACAATCTGTCCCTTACTTGCTGTCTGACCACCCTGAAAAGCAGCCGAATACCAGATATTAGAAGGACTTGGCAGGAGGCAGGAATGTTTGACTTCAGAGACCACAATTCCTTTAAAATAGTTCTTTATTTTCTTCTGAAAAGTAAAATGTTATGATATTTTACTTTCCAAGAAAGATGTTACTGAAGAAAAGTTTCTACTACTGTGTTAGTAATTTGTCAGAAAAGTAGTTTTTTTTTTAATTAGAACTAAAATAGTCACTTATTTCCAGTCTGCAAATGAGAAAGCACTGAGATATCCCAAACACAGTTAGAAACAGAAAAAACACCCTAAAAAATAGAAGCATTTCTTCTGAGACATCACAGTATACAGTTTTAAAAGAAACAAATTCTAAGGTAAAAGACTAAGTTCTTTGTCCAAGCTGAGGGAAACCACTGTCTTCCTGTTGTTTGATCTTAGAGTCAGTGAAAGGCTCTGAAAGTCTTCCACAAATAAGAGCGTCCCTGGGAAGTGACTGTGTGAAAGTGCTGTTCTCCACTGGGACAGGACAATGGCAAAGCAACTGCTGCCTGGGCCTAGAATAGACTTTAAATGAGCAAACCATGGCAGCCTACTCTGGATTTGAGGAGGTGATACTTCCTACTTCTCGGGAAGAAAGGAAGTCATCTGGAGGTGAAACACGAGCAAGAGACAGACCAAATCTCATAAAGAGCAGGGCACAGGGAAAGTTTTGCTTGTCAAATACACTTTAATCTCTAAAGTTACTGGGCTTTGATGTTGCCCTAAACAGAAAACCTACATGGTTTGCAAGATTTACAGCATTTCTTGTGGGAACAGTTTCATGCTCTAGGGTTTTTCCTTCGAAGATTAAGGTTTATTTTATTCCTGATGTTCAACGTGTCTGATTGTAACAGCCTCATCAGAAACAAGGACATTTTCCTGCCCTCTGACTCATCAAATGCACCAAACTTTTATTCATCAAATCAAGTTCGTTTTTCAGAGAACAAAGCTGCTGGAGATGATCCAAACTGTGGAGTAATCACTGTCGTTCTGACAAGACAGAAGTGTTTCTTTTGCAAAGAGTCAGCTCCTGGGGGAGATGACAAAAACTGACTAAAAATGGCTGGACTAATCTCTATGTTATAAAAGACTACACAATTCACTGCTTTAGATGAGATGAGAAGAAAAAGAGATGAGGGAAGAAAGAAACAAATCACCACATTTGCCCATTCATCTAAGATCACCCACCACTAATCCTAGCACTCAAAGAACTCTAACTCACACAGAACAGAAGCAGTTGTAAAGGGCCACAGAGGCACTGGGCCCTGGAAGGAGCTTTTAGCATTTCCACTACACTTCTTTCTTGAGGCTGCCTCCTATTCCAACTGCAAGGTAAGGCTTGACCTGTAAGGATCTACTATGCTTAGAAGCTGATAAGAAATTTCACCTGGACCATGAATCATACTGTAGCTGTAGTGATACTTAGGAAAATGGCAGTTGGGATCACAGAATGAATCTTTTCCTGCTGATCTTAACACTGCTGCCAACTAAAATGAACCTAGGAACAAGTTGTGTCCTGGTTCCCAACACTTCCATTAATAAACAGCTCCCCTCTCCACATTCTATGCATCTAATGCAGTCTATTGATGATGATTCTTTTGTTGTGACAAACAGAGATCACTTACTTTTTGCCAAAACAAAAGGGAAAATCAACAAAGGAATCCTCTACACCTGCCACTAAATGCACAGGATTAACAGAAGGTATATGCCGGGCGTGAAGAAGCACACCTGTATTCCTAGCACTCTGAGAGGCCAAGGCAGGAGGATTGCAAATTCAAGTCTAGCTTGGACAACTTAGTGAGACTCTATCTCAAAATTCAAAAAATAAAAAAGGGGTGGGGCTGCAGCTCAGTGTGAAGGCTCTGGGTTTAGTGCCCAGCACCACCCCCATCCCACACACATAAAAGAAAAATATATTCCCACTTCTAAGAAAGGAAAAGGAACTCAAACCCCCTGGGTATCTTATTCACAATGATGGTAGTAGAAGACACTCTTTTTCACTCAAGAATGTTAACACATCTCTGAAGTACTAACACATAAAACCACAAAACACATTAGGGAGAGAGAGTACGACACCAGTGTGAGATTAGCAGAGGTGAAATTACCACCGAGTTATGTCCTTGTGCAAACCTTAGAGAGATCTCTCTTTGAGGTTGCCTCACAAGATTTATAAGTGAGGTTTTACTCTAAATTACAATTTGATTCTTCTAGTATCCCCAGTTACACTAACAACAACTAACTCTTTTCCTCTGTTTTTCTGCCCTAGATACACACTTGTGAAAAAAATGAAAGTTTGTCCCTTTGGGGTCAGTTTCTACCATTCAATTTGCAACAAAACATGCCCTGGATTTAAAAAGATTTAAAAAGAACTATCCTGTAGTTACAATACTGATTTATCATTTTACTCCACAAATACTTCTGTAACTTTACAACTGATATACAGCATTAACAATTTCCTTGGTATTAGAGACCAAATTAATCACAAAATCAACAATCTGTTTTTATGCCACAGAGTTCAATGTTAGTTTTCAACATAAATTGCAAAGCCACAGCCAGAGCCCTGTGCAGTCTTGGAAATGCATTGCTAAATTGCCTCCCATCTATGATTTAATACAACAATAGTTTTGCCAATTAAAATGTTTAAGGCTTTAGGTCAGCTTTTATTTAGTCAGTTTCAGGCAACTGAATGTCTATGGGTTGATTTCTGGGGGAACTCAGAATAAGAATAGCTGGAACAATCTACCTGGATAAAATAAATATGCTTCTTCTCAGACACCTCAGGTGGACCTACAGACATCACTGACAGGCCAGCTTTAGATAGTTTTCCTTCCAATCAGATCACAAAAATGTGTCCCCAGGTTTACTCATCTTCCCCAACTTCTCCTTTCTGGTCTTACCTACCACGCTACCCCAAGTTTTTTATACACTGAATTCAACAGTCAGCTCAATTGATGGTGGTGAAATTCAATGAACTGTTTAAAGCAACAAAATAATGAATTTATTGTCCCCTCATTGTTGTTCCCTCCATTACTGCCCTCATTATTGCACAAAATTTTACAACAGGTCTTCCAGCCCCAGCCTCTCCTTTCTATGGCCTATCTGCTCTGCTGCTACCAGTCCTGTGTGTCCACATACTCAGTCTTCCTGTTCCTTATTCTTAAAGCCACCTTGTTCCATGATCGCTCCTGTCACTTCAGCTTCTGTCTCTGAGTAGATGACCATCACATGTGAAGCACTTTCATGGGTGAGTTAACATATGAGGGAACATGACTGGCACCTGATGGCTACAGTACACACAAATCGAATTCCCAGAGCTACAAGTTCCACACTAGTGTTTTCAACACTCCTTAGACACCCTACTAGCTCCTCAAACTCATCTATCCCTAAACTTCCTCCTTGTCTATTTCCTAGCTTGGGAAATGGAATCATCATCCAGTAACTATGAACAGAGATTTTGGAAAACTGCCTATGCCTCTTCCTTGTCTTTCATCTTTATCATCCAACTGATAGTGAAGGTTTATTATCTGTCTAAAAGCAAAACAAAACTCTAAATTTATCCCTCCTTTTTGTTCCCTCCATTACTACCCTCATCATTTTGCAATCAAATTTTTGCAACAGGTCTTCCAGCTCCAGTTTCTCCTCTCTATAATCTATCTTCTACGCTGGTACTGATTATAATATTGCAGAATGGATCTAACTATAACACTTTTCTATTCAAAAAAGACTTTGAATTCAACTCCAACCACTGTCTTCAAGACACAGGCCAAATTTCGAAGCATATCATTCCAGGCTCTTCATCAGATGGCCCCATTTCCCCTGTCCTCAGTTGTCCTCTAGTTACTGGGTGCCTGTCTTTCCCTCTTGTACTCCACCCCATTCAGGTCCCTGAAGTACTGGTTACAAAGCACTATGTCCCCTCCTGTAAATATGTTCCACATATGTTGTCTAAAACATGCCCCATCTCTTCTCTTCACCTACCAAATTTCTGCCTACTAAAATTCAGTTCACTCTTTGAAGCATAACTGAAAGATACCACATCTTCTATGAAGTATTCGCCAGTTTTCTCAGTCTGACCTGTGTTCTCTGGGACATGTGACATTTTGTTTTTACTTCTCACTTGATATTCTGCATCATGTCTTATTTGTGTGTATGTCTCTGTCTCAACATGCATGTAAGCTCCACAAGGGAAGAAACTCAGTTTTCTATAATGCTTAACACATTAAACCCTAAAAAACAAAATCCAGTATCTGTTTGCTGCATTGAACTGAGGTCTTACCTAGGCTTTGTGCTATCCTAGTAGAGGAAAACTGAATATGAACTATTTTTGGTCCTAGACTTCAAGGACTCTTGTAAAAAGAGGAGAGGAAAACCAGGGAATGGCAACACAGGCACCATTCCAGTGACGCTGGTAAACGTCAGAGGGACACGGGGCTCTCAGAAGAGAATGCTAAGTTATCATCACTTTAGCCCAGATAGAAAAAAAAATGGACATTCTCCTAAAGGTTCAAAGATTCCCACATTTCTCCCTTGTGCTCAAGACATGTTTATAAACACAGAAGACTACAATAAAACTCACGTGGAAGACAAAACTCAACATGAGCAAGAGTTTACATTCTAATCAGGACAACAAATCACTTCTCACCGAGAGATTCCAACTTGGTCAGCATGAAGATAAGAATTGTACTTGGGCCGAGGGGACCTACACTGGGCTAGAAATCATCCTAGGATCCCTTCACACTGGAAGGCGAGCCTGGGCATTCACAGAAGAAGAATGAGAAAAAGTGGCATCTAAATGATGCTTCTTAACCCACTGTCCAGATTCTATGTGGCTCCTATATGCCGAAATGCACAGATCCTGGGTGGCTTTTGATTTGTCAGACGATGCCCAACCCAGACAGGCACGTGGCAACATCAGTGAGGATGGCTGCAGAACTTCCTGACAGGAAAAGGCTGTGGGCCGAAGGTCCTGGGATTGCTTATATCTGACAAAGGAAAGAAAAAGAAGAGTAACTGCCAGGAAGTCTGGCTTTTCTTAGTGTCTGAGATGGATGATGTTTAGAAGATAGTGAAATTAGGGAAAAAAGGCATGACTGAGGTTACAGCAGAGGCACCATGTTCCAAAAGCATGAATCTCATTCATTTGTTTATCTGCTCACTGTTTGTCAAAAACTGGATAATGGTTTTTCTATAAGGTCTGCAGTGAATGGTTGGACATTTTGAACTTGTCCCTTACAGTAAATATCTGATAGGGTCTGTCTTATTGCAGATAATAATACTCAACCTAATACCATTGAATTGGCTTATATTATAATAATTAGGAGAGTAACCCCAGCACTTGAGAGGCTGAGGCAGGAGGATTACTGCAAGTTTGAGGCCAGCCTAGACTGCATAGTGAAACATCTCAAAAAGATAAATAAATAAATAATGAGAAAATTACATGTGTAGGAAAGAAATGATAGAGCCACTCACAGCCTATTGTTCAGGGTGCTTATTTTGGTCTACTTGGTTGGTTTTTGTGTTTGGTTGCTTGTTTTGTGGCACTGGGAATTGAACCCAAGTATGGCTGAGCTATACCCCCAGCCCCACTCTCCTTTTTAATTTGAGATTAGGTCTGCTAATTTACCCAGGCTGGCCTTGTACTTGTAATCCTCCTGTCTCAGAGTCCCAAGTAATGGGAGCATTCTGTTTTATGATATAACCAATGACTCCCTGTTCTATTTCAAGGGATGATTAATGAGATTCACAAAGTACCTGACAAATTCACTTCAGCTACTTTGATAACCCTAGAAGCACTGGATCTTCATGAAATAGATAAGTGCTCCCAAGCCATACCTGCCAAAGATAATTCCAAACCTGCAAAATAAGGCTTCAATCCCTAAGCAGGGCTTTCATTGGGGTAACACTAAAATCAGATCATAGCAACCTCACCTAGTCAGATAGGTTAAGGGGTTCTTTCCCAAGGAAGGGACAACTGAACTAATAATATCTGAAAAAAAAGTGTAGACATAACTCATGTGTCTGTTTTGGTGGGAAAAGATATTCTAGGAAGAGGAAAGGTGTCACCTTGAAGAAGGGTGCTTGATGCTTTGGACTGGCTGAAAGGCCAGTGTAGAAGCAACCTAGGGAGTGGAGGGCCTGGAAGGAAGGGAAGGTGAGAGGGGTGGGCTGAGGGTAAAGTACCTAAGTCTTTAACTTCAGAGCAACTGGTATCTGCAGGTGAGCTGAGACGGAGAAGCACGATTTAATCTGCATTTGAAAACACTGCCCTGGCTGCTTGGTGAAGAGCACAGAAAACAAGACTGTGAGCCACTGCAATCCCCAAAGGAATGAAAATGGTGTCCTGGACCAGGCTTGACTGGGTAGCATGGGGTATGAAAAGAAATGGACAGACTTGAGAGACAGTCCAAGGGCAAAAGTTCTACAACTAAATATGTAGAGCAGAGAGAGGATGTTTTGAGGACAATTCCTCTGTTTCTAGCATGGAGAAGGAGGTGGGCAGTGGTGCCATTTCCTGGGAACTCTAGAAGGGGACTAGTTGGGGGTTTCTGCCAGCCATGGGTCATTTTAAGAACCTTGAAAAATGACTTGCATTTCTCTGCTTCTGCCACTACATACGCTATTCCTTCCCTAGGAAACGTCTGCACCCTTCTTCTATGGCCACCCGTGTAAACTCTTCTCATTCTAAAACTCCACTTGGAAGTCCTCAGAGACCAACTGTAAAGCACTCTGAGATCCTCCTCATCCCCTCCCCTTCCAAGCTTTCATAGCTCTGTTTATACCTTTATTAGCCATATTTTCTTTTAACTTCGTAAGAATTATAAATATAGCTTTTCCTTCCTTAATTCCCCCAAAGAATCCTCCAAAGAATCCAGGACAGACAACAGACAGTCAATATATTTGTTCTGGTTTAAAATGAGAGAGTCTTTCTAATTCATTTGCTAATTGGTTCATATATTCAGTCAAATGTAACTTTGGGAGATGCCAAGTTCCTGTTGAATAGTAGTTCTCAAGCTTAAACACTCATCAGGCTTTTCAGACACACTGTAGCTTGATGAAATACTAGAATCAACTGGGGGTCATGGCTTAGGCCACTTAAATCAGTATCAGGAGGTGGTGCCTAAGTGATATTCTTTAAAAGTATTCCTGGGAAATTCAAATATGCAGCCACGATTGCCTAAGGTGTCTCCAATGTGCGTGCTAATGTTGAGTATCTCTAATACAGAGAAATTACATTGTGTAAAATGTTGAAAAGATAAGATTTTTGCAGCTGAATGTTTTGAAATATAGGAGAGTGACAAGTGGATTCAATAATGAAGGGCCAGTAAATCATTCAACAAACATCACATGCAAAGCAACACAAGTGTTGAAAGGTATATTAGAAAAAGCCTGCACCTAGGAAGCATTTGTTTCCTCTTTGCTTTCAAACACCTTTTGTGCTGTGGCTTGTATCAGGTACGCAATCAATACACAACTCATAGTTCCTACCCTCAAGGTGCTTCTACTCTAGCCGCATTAGCAAGGAGACATGGAAGACCTAATTTCAGATAATGATACATATTCTGAGAAAAAATAACTAAGCAGGGTAAAAAGACAGAGACAACTTTTAAACAAACATCTGAATGCAAACATGAATTATATGCATCCATAGCCATAAAATGAGAGTGGAAGGGAGCAACAGCAACTCGGGTGAAAAGGAAATGGTACTGAACTAGCAGGATGGCAAGAGGAATGAAAGAACAAGATAGGTCTAAACAATTATCCTAAAAATGTGCTAGACAATGTGCAAAACGTGAAGTATATTATCACAGATAACTCTCCCAACAATCTCATAAATAAGGTACTATTATTGTCTTCACCTTACAAATGAGGAAATCTGAGGACCCCTCCACACCTAGCTGTCCAATATCATCACAGCTAAAGGATGAAGCCAGGGCTCAACCTAGTTTGCTTCACCTGAGAGCAGAGGTCCTTAACCCAAGAATATCAGCTGGCCACTTCAAAGCTAATGAGGTTCACACTAAAATGACTTGGTGACTGATTCCATGGGTCACACAGTCAGCCACAGATATCCCTTACAACATAGTAAGAGACAACACAGCAAAATATGAGGTCCTGCAACCCCCACCTCCAAACATTAGGGACCTACCAACTCTGTTTACTGAGAGGTCAAAGGAAAGCTTTCTACCCCCTACTAAGATCTCTTTTCATCCCTGCCTTTACTAGAAAATATAATTCTAATTGCTCTCTCTAATCATTTCAATCCCACCTCTCACCCTCCCCGACAAAATCTTCTTGAAATAACCTCTTACTTAGGAACTGTGTGTGCAGGGTAAAAGCTTCAACCCACACTTCTACGGCCAAGCAGGAAAAGGCCCAGTACCGAGAACAAGTCGCTGTTCAAATGACCCTAATAAAGATTGACAGGTGGATGAAGAATGTTGGAACAGGAGAGGCCAAGCAGACTCATCACACTGGAACACAACAAGAGTAACTCAAACTTGAACAGAATCCAACAAGAACATACTTTAAACAAAATCAGGCAACCTGCCATCTTTCCAGGGGCAAGGAGCCCTCACTTCACTATCCATAGAAGAAAACGGTTATAGCAGAAAGCCGTAGGGCTGCCAGAGAACTCAGCAGAGTGAAAGGCTACATCCTATATAGTACCCAATTCCACTGCATAACAGCAGCAATGGATGTCATGCTAACTACACTCATCACCTGGACTGATTCAGCTGACTTGGCAAACAAAGCAACTGTGAAACGGAACAACATTCACACATTTACCAATGAAGGATATATGAATATTCCTTGCTGGGACCTCTGGATCTATGCAGATTCTTTGTTGCAGTAATGGGATGGCACTCTGGCTGAGATTACAGCGATGAAGAGAACAGTTGCCTCTACCTAACTGCAAATCTTGACTGTGTCACTCCCTACTTGAAATGACTTAACAATATTCAGCCTCATTGTCTTCATCTGCACAACAGGAATGAGAGAAATACAAACGCGACACCGTATTTCACCAATCATATTTGTAAGAAGTCAAAAAGTATGATAACATATGCATTTGAGAGGATGTAGGAAAACACTTTGTCACATAAACTCTGACTGTATGTTACTTATACATAACATACCTATACACGGTGAGGTACACAAACACATATATAAGCTCTGCTACAAACTATGGAGGGTAAATGGCCATCTTTTCTAAAATTAAAAATACATATAACTTTTGATACAATAATTCTACTCATGTATTACCATAGATCTCAAATATGAAAGACATTATTATACATACTAGAATAGTCATCACAACATTATTTGTAAAAGACTGAATAGGAACCTGATTAAATTACAAAACCATACAATGAAAAGTTGCATGTAATTTAAAGAATACACAATATGAAAATTTCTGTAAGATATAATGTTACAGTATTCATGTGAAAAAAAATACATAGGTGTTTGTAACTATACAGTACATCTCTAGAAAGGTAAGAAAAAAACAGAATAGCACTAATGTCAAGGAAGGAAAACAGATGGTTGGGGGACCAAGGGCGGAAAAAGGCACTTTCACTGAAATGATTATATACCTTTCAAATTCTGCACCACGTGCCTGTGTAAGCACAGTCATGATAGAATTCACCCAATAGACCCAGCTCAGGTCCCACGCTCAGAGAGTCGCCACATGAAGACAATGCACCTCACTCTGCAGCCAAGGAAGGAAGTAGCTTCACAAGACAACATCAGGATGCTGTCAGAGAAAGAGAAACGGATGCTGAGTGAGCATAAACAAGTGACCACCTCACCATCAAACTGTCCAATTTTAATATGTCAGGCTCAAACACAGAGTAAAGGAAAAAGTTTCAGAGTCTATTCTGTATTTTGCAACTGGCATACAGATGAAAGTTGGTAAAAGCATCAGAACAACCACTGATGATTCAGGGAGTGGTAGAAAACAGTGAACGGGGAATTGAGAAATATAAGTTCTATATCAATGGTGTCTGGGTCTGTGGCCTTAGAAAAGGCTCTACACCCTTTTACCCTGCTTTTCCAAAAGGGAAAATACTAATATTCTATGACTCTGTGGCAGATGAACTTCAGCTTGTTGTGCCCAACATTGGGTACCATCAGGGTGACACTGAATGAAGAACACAGAATAAATGTTTCAGGTCTTGGAAGAAATTAAATAATGCCAAATATATCTGTTACCCAAGTCTCTGGCAATATGAGAAACAAAGAGATATTAAAGAAGACAGCTGTTATGGATTAAAAACTGGTGGTCAACTTAATTCAGCTGGTGTTGAGTAAAAATGGCCCACCTGAGGAAAGTTGCCAGCATAAATAGAGACATGGAGAAGAAGAGAGAGGTGTTGTGGGTTCTTTCAAGAGGTGCTGTTCGAGCCGCTGGTTCTCCCAGAGGTGCGTGTCATGCTGGCTTCCTCAATATGGATTCGGCCATTATCATCGGAGGAGCTTGTGACCTCATCAATGAGAGTGGCTGTGGTTCACGTTGTGGGAGCTCTGCTCCTCACACTGTGCATCATTTCCTGGCTCCGGAGGGGAGGCTGTGTGCTGGAGAAGCTTGTTAGGCTGGGCTTCCTAACCTGTGCTCAACTGTTCTCATCGTCGAAGGAGCGCGGGACCTTGTTGCCGCCGAGGATGGCTGTGGTGCTCTTCAGGGCAGCCCCGCTTCTTCCTTTGAGTGTGACTTCTCGGCTCCCATGTAGAACCCTCAACCCACTGCACAGCTCCTTCACCCTGCTGCATAGACTTTCTAGTTCCACCGCTGACCTTTGGCCATCCCGGCACAGAACTGTAAAATAGTCTGGCATGAGTCCTTATTGCGGGCTCTTAGATTCCCAGTTAGAACTGTGGGAGGCACTGTCATGTGTTTTGGGTCTCCAGTGGGACTCATGCATGACACTGCTGTGGGATCCAGGCCCTCGGCTAAATATCCTGGGTCTTAGTGTTGTGGATAGATTTTCCTGCACTTCCTTGTGTTTAACTTTGGGTGACTATCATAAAACAGTATTATAAACTCTGTGTCCTGTATGCAGTTGTTCTCCCTGTAACCCCTGACTACAACAACAGCATTCTAAATAAGTAAATAAATAAATAAAGCATGAGGTATGTTTGTTCTCTAGGCAAGTGCCACTATAGGGTGACTCTCAAAGTTCTTTGGTAAAATGACACAACAGCCCTATAATATCATTTCTCCATCCCACAACTGTAGAAAGGGACTAGGGGCCTCTACATTAACCCTGAGACCTTAGATTCCTAAACAGAATCAAAGTAAGGACAACCTTTATGAGCCCACATCTGAAAAACAAACTAACAGGGAGTTATTAATTACTCAGGAATTAACACCTTGGGCCTCAGAAGTAATAAAATTAGTCACTGGAAAATAGTATCAAACAGAGGGAGTGAAAAGTAAGAGTCTAGCAGAAATCAATACATGAAAGTGGGAGAAAGCAGAAAGAATAGCCACCATTTACATTCCAAACATTTGCTGGGTCTTCCAATCAGTGTGACTGACAGCCGAAATGCAATGGCCAATGCAAGACAGCGCCGGGTACACTCTCCCGAGTGTGGAGTTGTTAGCCAGAGTGGGGAGATACGCACGGGCAAGAAACCATTCTACTTCAAAAGTGGGAACGACTTTAACACACCTGCTATTCTGAACCAAATCAAATAACTCATGAACTACACTTCGCTGTATTTCAAAATACTTTCATGCAAGCACTGAGTCCTCAAGACTGTCACCCAACAAGAAGCAGAGGAGATGTCATCTCTTCCAAACCACAATTCCAATAGCGAGAGATAAAATAAAATGCACAAGGTTCCTAAACAAGGAATAGAATTTCTTAAGTGGTTCGTACATGGGAAAACCTGCCTCTGGCTAAGGGCCAAAATTATTAATCTGGCATTCAGTTTACGAAAGGAAGGAAAAAAACCTGGGTAGGAAAAATACCAATGTTCATTTGCAATTTTCATTCTGAAAATCTACAGTGCTGTTTCTTTTTCTTTTTTTTTTTTTTTTTTTTGGACCTATTTAATACTTCATTTTCCATAACTTTGATAAGAAAGCAGTCAATAAGGGGCAAAGACATGCATGAGAAAAAAAAGTGTCTTGCTAATCTTCATCTCTTACTGCTGGACTCACACAAACCAAACCCTATCCAGCCTCATCAACTGGTGTGACTGTGTTTTCTGACTACTGTTCCCGCTTCTACCATCTTTGGATTTCCTCCCCTCACCTTCATCTATCAAAATTCTTCTTATTCCAAGGTCTACATCAGAATCTGCTTTTCTCTTTTGATTATTCTTCCTCTGAATTACTTACTGTCTTGTATCTTATCAACCTGGGAGACAGAAGTCCTAGCTCTTTGTATAACTTTATCCTTACCTACATGATGTGGAATAGATATGTGATTAAATCACTAAGAAAAGTGAATATTTCTCTTCTGAAGTTACTATATTAAAATATACCTCAAATATAATTATCATTCAAATTTTAAGTTACCTTTCATGAAAATATCTCAGTACAAAAAATAAAATATAAAAGAAGACAATTCTAAATTTTCAAATTTGAAGATGGAAATTAAGAGTTTTACCACACTGGTCTTGTTATGAGAATATTCTATTTAACATCCAGGGTTTTTTTAGAATAATCAATAAAAAGGTCAAGTTCCTACAGAGCTCATATGTGAACCTAAAAATGTAATCAAGGCTATTCCAATTGAGACAGAAAACAGCACTGCTTAATTAACACAACCAATAAAGCTGGATTTTTCTCCTATTAACGGAAAACTAATTTAAAAGCCAGGTCATGAGAACCCCAGTGCATGCTATCTTTTCCTGGCTATGTGGATACCATTCAGACTCTGTCTGAGGATGAAAGAGAGATGGAGTACACTGGACAACCAGTCAGCAGATCTCAGCAAACTGGTTGGGGGTGGGTGGGTTCCAGCCTCCAGCAGGATCACATCAAAACCTTCATAAAGCTTCGACCCCCAACTTCGCCGAAGGTGCCAAGTTCACTTACTGTACTCAGGTAACAACAGTAGTTGTACTGCTTATGAAATTAGCACCCAACTTTTTCCTTTGTTCTAGCAAAAGACTTCCTGGGAGAAAGCAGTAATCCTTTAAAGCTGTCCAGTCTAAAGGTCTCTCCTGGCTTGTACCCCAACCCCAGTCCCCACCCATCCCTGTTCTCCAGAGGAACAGCTCAATCACTTCACAAGGCATTTCTTGATTCCAAGCTGTACTGGGGTTGAAGGACTCCTGATGAAGAAAGAAAACTGGTCATTTGAACATACTTTCCTGGGATCCATCTGAAGAGTAGACAAGTAGTAAGGATGAATATTAATATGTCTTCCATCATCAAAAGCTATTGCATACCCAAAGGATGATAAATATTTTAATCAGTTTCCAGCTTGTCTAACGGAAGTCAGTGTACTCAGGGATTTCCCTAGAGCTGTGCCCAAAACCTGTCCAGTACATGCTGCTTTCACAGTATTATTTTGAAAATTAGAAACAACCAAGTTCAAGCTTTGTTGGAGAAGTCATTTAATTTTGAGATAATTTTACTCTATTATATTTTTTAAGCACAAGGAAATCTAAACTGTGAATGATGCCAACAAAAGAAACAAAATACCATGCATGAGAGTTTTACCAACATTGCTACTCTGGGAAACTAGTAACCTACTTACACCTCTCCTTTAAAAAAAAAACAAAAAATCCCATATTTACATAAATTGTTTGCCACTGATTGCTCAATCTCAGCTAGAAATGCCAAAGGCATAAAAAAGGACATACTTCTGTGCCCTCAATACTTTTTTTTAAAAGAAGTTAAACATGTTTTTGGGTATTGTGAGGTCTATGTTTAAAAATAGAACTAATCCAAAAATATTCCTGTTAAAGAAGAGGTAATATTTTAGAAAAATGTAGACTGAAAAAGAGTTTATTAGAGATGATGCTAAGCAAGATGAGTGAAAGGAAAAGGGAGGACTAGAACAATGACCTCACAGTTTGTTCCTTTAACAAACACATATTAAATACCTACTCAGTATGTGTACTTGCCACTAGTCTAGGAGCTGGGAAATCAAAGTGACCATAACGAGTGCCTTCATGGGGATGGTATCAGGTATGAGCAAATGATGGACAAGTGCACAGTCCAATGGCAGACTATGAGAATGGTAAGAACCAAGGCAGCGATGAGCAAAGCACCTCTACCTTGAGAGTGAGCGTGGTCAAAGAAACTGTCTCCAAGGAAGGGACATGAACAGAAAGGCCTAAATGAAGTGACAGAATGAATCAAGGAAATAACAGAGGGAAGAATGCTCCAGTAAAAGGCAAAAGCAAACACAAAAGCTCCAGCTGAAGTGTACCAGGCATGTTCTAAAACAGTAAGGTAGCTCATGACAGAAAGGAAGAGGGCGAGGAAGCACAGGAAGGTGAGGTACATGAGGAATGATTGTGTAGGGGCATCAGGCCATTGCAAGAAGCTAGATTTCTAAGCACGACGGCACATTTGGACCAGGGAAGTGAAATGAGCTAACGTGCACTGACTGCGGGGTCCGAAAGGGGATTTCTATAAAAATGGTTGTGTTTACCAAAGTGGTAGCTAGAAGGTAATAAACATGGGTTAGGTCATGTGTAGATTTTGAAAATAGAGTTAACTGGATTCACTAGTAAATCAAGAGGATTCTGAGGTTTTAGGCTGAGCAAGTAGGTGAATCAAGTTACTGAATTCTGAGAAAGTGGAGTAAAGACAGGGGAGTTACAGGAATCAAGAGTATGGTGTTAGATATGCTAAGTGTGAGATGCTTATTACTAGATGGCTAAATACCGTCCATCTTCCCTATCTGATACAGTATTCAGGTGCCCCATGATGTAAGAGTCCAGTACCAAGAAAATACTAATTTATCATGGTTGTTGGCATGTCTTGGAACTTCTATCCTTTAAAAACTTCACTATTACATGAAAAGTTTACATCATTAATAAAATACAAAACCTCTTAATCCTCCAACATCTGTTAAAGAACATCTGATGCACAATACTTGGTAGTTCATAACTTCTCATTTAAATTAGAAATATTTAAGTAACAGGGCTATATTCTATCAGTCTACCACCAGCTGCAAGTCTTTACAACCAAAGCAGCTATGTCAATAACATAGTTTAATTTTGAATACTGCCTTAATATTCCAGATTTTTATTTGAAGGCTAATTTTGTCAATCAAATAAACAATTTAGAGATGTACCTAACGTTTCTATACATGTAAAGGAAAAATTTACAAGCAAGACTGTCACAGGTGGTTTCAGATGGGCTGAGATCATGAGAGAAAATGCAAAGAAAAAAGTCAACCCAATTTATTTGCTAGAAAAAGACAACTGAAAATATCATCCACAAATGATCACAGAGATACATTCAGGAATACAGAAAAAGCAACATATCATGGTTTCCTTTGGTTAAAAAAAAGATTATTATTTTACAGGTATCACTGAGGAGCATGCAGATGATGGTTATGTTACCTTTCATGTATGGAAGAGCCAACTTAATATGTTCCCAGAGGTCTCTGGAAGGTCAAGTTTTGCAGCACACTCCTCCAGAGACATTTTTGCAAAATATGGAGATTCCTAGCCCTGCCTCCCAAAGTATTTAATCCACAGGGATTGAACATTACAAGATTAGCATTTACTCCAAATTGTTGCAAGTCCCTTTACCTCCTGGACTGAACCGAATGCTAGAAGCAGAGAAATGAATAAGGAAAGTAATACTATTTCTAATAAGAGACTCCAATGACCTCTCCAAAAGGTTCCTAAATTGAGGACTACTCACACTTTCCTGACTAAGATTACTACTTGTGATACTTGGCATATGTAGTTATATTTTACAAACTTCCTCATGTAATCATCACAATAATAAACTTCAGAAGGTAATAGTTTTTGAGCCCCTTGGTAACCAACTTGAGGAAAAAAGAACCTAAAATCTGCATTCCAAATAAATAGCATTCCAAATAAATAGCAAAGCATCCTTTGAAAATATGCTTTTCTTTCAAAGATGTAAGTCTGCTGATTATTTTTCAAAAATCACTTCATTTTTCTAGACTGAGATTCTTATACAATAGTGATAAAGTGTGTGTAATAAGGTAAATGACAAACAACAGCTAAATTTAATCACTCCACCAACCACCCCCTCAAAAGAAAGAGAAAAAAAGGTATACATTTGTTTTATGCTACATCTTTCCCCAGAAAAATGGAAGTTCCTGACACTTCAATCTGGCACTAGAGTTTCTGAATTCATATCTGAGTGCTATGATGGTCTGTTGGTCAAAGCAACTCAAAATGTACTCCAGCTGCCAAGACTAGGACCCCAGGGAAAAGAGAAACTTTCATATCTTTTACATTAATCTCAATTTCTATGTAGTTAAAAACATTTAGAACACAGTTCATCTTTTTTTTAATATACAGAATGCAGTGTGTGTGTGTGTGTGTGTTCACACCTGAAGACTGGCAACATTCAGCCAAGTCTCAGGAAATTAAGGCTAAAATAGAAGCTTTATTTCAGTTTTTCTCTACAAATACTAACAAGAGCTAAGAGAGATGGCAAAGCTTTTTCACTTGGAATTTCTAACTCCTGTCACTTTGTATCCCCATCTTCTGCATTTTTGGTGTTGTTGCTATTGTGTGCAAAACAGAAATAGCAGAAGCATCTGTCCTCTTAACATTCTTGAGATGTACCAGGCACATCCTAGTACTGGGCACCAATAAAGCTCAAGTCACACAGCACATGTAAGGGTTAAAAACAGAAAGTCCTACCCACTGGTTTGCTCTGATATTCCTGGAGATATTGTCACTGGATGTATCCTCAGTAGAATTCTATTCAACACCTCTGTCTTTAAGTACAAAGCTGTAGGCTGTAGCAGCTTTAAGAAACATAAGTATCCCTTTTTTCTGCTGCACAGTATCTGTGTGTGAAATTCTCCAAAGGGGTTTAAGTATTTACCCTGAACACTATCAGACGGTTTCTAAAATTTTCCTTATCCAGTTGCAAAAACACTTCAAAGAGAATCATAAACACAGTCCTTTGTGCTTTCCATGCACATTCTGTTTGTGAGGCTAAAGCCTGAATTCTGTAAGAATTGTAATTTTTTTCCCAAAAAGACAGGATACACAACACTATTTTAAAAATTCATTATTAAATCTGCAGCAAATAAGGTGGAGGGGGTAGAAAAATCTGAGAGAAAGTCAGAAAGCAACCAAAGAAAGAGCCACAACTTACTAAAAACCCATTGCTAGATTACATGTAAAATATCCCTCCCTGCCCCTTGAATACTTTACTTTTGATAGAACAATATGGCTGTGAGGAACTGGGGTGGGGAGATGAGCAGAGAGGAGAATGGAAAGAACTAATCTTAAGTCGATTAACAAAAAAATGTGAATCAAGGATTTTAAACTATTATGGTTGAAAGTGACTTTCTTTTTTTGAAATAAATATAGATTTCTCAAAACACAGTCCTCCAGAATTTGAAATATTGGATGCTTATAGCTGTTTAACCTGCCTCCAATCTGTGATTATCCTGAGCCACTCAGCATTGTCCCAGTTGAACTAAATAAATAAATAAATAAATAAGAAGGAAATTTTAAATCTTAATTTTAAACCACCAGACATCTCACAACAGATCCTAAATTACTATAATACACTCTGCTCTTCAATCAGAAATGTTAACCCTGAAAAGCGGGAGACAGGATTCTTTAATACATCTAACTTAGTATATTAACACCAACAGAGAGGAGAAACATATCCATATCCATACACACATGGATGAATTTCATATATATGGAAATATGCATATATGGAAACATAAATTTCATATATAGAGAAATATGCATATATGGAAACATACATATTTCATATATATAGATAAACATATGGATGTGACTCCACAATGTTAAAAGAACCAAAAAATTTTATTTTGTCACTTTATTCCTCATTCCCAAAAATCTTTAATTTGGAAGGAAGTTTAAAAAGAGTTTAGCTAATTGAACTACTACACAGGAGCAAATATCAATGTACTTGGGATATACTTCAGTATATGAAAAAGTAGCCCTTTTCCTATATTCAATGATGAATTTACCCTAAAGCAATGTGATGATAGTTTTGTCAGCCTCTCCTAAAACAAATGGCTCCTTAGCTTAGTCATTTCCTACAACCATGTAACCCACACTGGAGAGGACTCATCCGCACAGCAGTGAACAGGAGTTTTCCCAGATGATTTATGCATATCACAGTGACAAGAAAAGAGGCATGACTCATCTTGAAATTAAACTATTATAAATGACTTGTGAGGGACAACCTTTGCATTCTTAAGTACACTTCTCTCTTAAAACCTTAACAGCAAGAAACTGGTTACATTATTAAATAAAACACCTCTCACTTTCCACATCTCTCTGTCCTCCTTTGCCAAATTTTAACATACATGGGTAGAATTAAATGGAGCCTATAGCTTACCTAACATAATTATATGTTGTGTTTTACATGTTTCAAAATGGATACATTAAAATAATCCAGTGTTGGCTCCTACCCATTCAAGTCAATAAAGGTTATTAAGGCCAACTGCTACACACAGGCATTGCTATGCCAGCACAAGCAACTGTCAGAACAGGAAATGCAACTCAAAACATTCAAAATGATCAGGATCTACGTTTCTCTTCAAAAAGGAAAAGCAATGAAAAAATCATGAAGAAATTTCTCTCCAGTATATAAATCATCAGTACTTTTGAAAATACTTACTCTGGAAACCGTTCTAGAATATTTCCATTGGATTATACCAAGTAGATTTTTTTGTTTCTTTTTTTTTTTTTTTATGTAAGGTTGAAAAGAAATGAATAAATGTCATCAATTTAGAAAATTCCACACCTAGCATTCTTTTCAGTATCACTGTGAATTTGATAGTGTTAAAACATTTTTATTGGTAAAATAAATGTCAGTTTTGCAAAGCGTGATACCAGACCCTGAGAGACAAATGGCCTATCCATTCAATCTCTGGCTGTAGCAAGACTTCCTCACCTCACTGGAGATTTCAGCTTTTCATATTCCTCTTTACCCAGAAAGCACAGCTTATACAGTTTCTTTCAAATGGTAACTCTCTCTTATCCTGAACAGTTTCCTCATAATACAATAATCTTAGATGGGAGGTTGTGGGTTGGCTCAAAAATAAAATAAAATACAAATATTTGAATAGCATTACAGTGTTATAATACTTCTTGCATATGGAGCAAAGCGGAGAGGAAAGGTCAAGCTAAATTTCTGGGTTGTAAGAAAGGGTTACGTTACTTTGGGTTTAATGGCTCATAAATTCATGAGGTAATATTCAGGGAAAATGTGATATTTTATCAGAATGTCATTCAAATATAAGGTTTAACATTTACATCACAAGAGCATACACTGGGTAAAACTATTCTCCAGGAGAAAAGCAGTGAGAATGAACAGCATGCTTAAAAAAAAAAAAAAAAAAAAAAAAAAAGTGCTTGCTGGGACAGGGACTGGGAAGTAGAGGCTGGGGGAGTTTCAGAGACAGCTGACTGAACTTTCAGAAATATGTGACTGGTTATGACATGTGAAGCAATTACCATTACTGGAAGGAAAACTATTTCAAAGCTCATTTTCCATTCTCCTGTATCCTTCCTGAGACTACACCTTCCAACCACAAAGTGAAAAAAATAATACAAAGACAGAGAGAAATTACAACATAAGTCTCTTCCCTGGTACAAGGGCTGTCAAAGGTTGCTTTACTCATAAGCAAAAGGGGAAAAGTAATGCACATATTGCCTGAGGTTTTTTATTTTCTCACAGAAAGAGATCGATGTTACGTTGCAGAACAGACAAAATGCATTGATTAAAGAAATCTTTCCACAACACACACACATGATTTGCAATTCAAAAAATGTATAATGATAACAAAAAATCACTTGTCTAAAATGATAATAATTTTGAGCAATATATTCTCTGCAAGTAAAGTTTAGTACACTCAGCTATGCCATTTAGATTAGTCTAATTCTACAGAATTCAAGTGTGCACCAAACATTGCACTTTTTATGTTAAATTGCTGCTGAATTTGTTAACCCACAACTGATTTCCTGTGTTATGGAATCTTGGCGATTACAGCTAACTTAAAGCAACAAGAATAATTCTTGACAGTTAATGGTACATTTGTATGCATTTTCCTGAAAGGCTAGCATCCCAGGACCTCAAACTGGCAGCTCAACATTGCCCCCTACTGCTTGCAACTAAAAAAAGTAGGAGGTGCCCTGGTACAGAGAGCCCATGGCACCCTCAATATACAAAAATTGACAGAACCACAGAGGCACAGACCTTTCAAATGAGTGTTCTCTGTCTCTTCCAATAGCTAAAATAAATTACTATGAATTTGCTAAAAGTCATTTTAAAAGGCTTCAAGCGACACTTAAATTTAACTTAGAAGGACTATCCCTTTCATCTCAGCCCAAACCTTCACTCTGCTGATAATGATCATCCTGAGGCCTGCTGAGGAGAGACACTAGGCCATTGATTTCATGCAGCTCACTGAGGAATGCCACACCAACTACTGCACAAGGAAACTAGCCCTGGAAAATTCCCAGAATTGCTGTTTCTTTTAATATCCTTCATAGGAGAGCTAGAAAATAAGTAGAAGAAACTCTAACTAATGTGCCACCACTCGCAAATACATAGATATATTTAATATATAGCACATGATTTATAATCACATCATTGCTACAATCACAATACCAAAGATTTTCCTTTTAAGAAAATCCTGAACAAAAGAAATTTAAAGGTTTTTAAGTTAATAAGATCCTTTCTTATTTTCCAACTCTTAATTCATAACTTTGTCAAATTACAATTTCAAAGTTGAGCTGATGTCTTAGAATTAAAGTTCAGCAAAGAAAGAAATGCTAAACTCCAGCGTAAATGCACAAAATCAGAATTACACAAAGGAGATACAAATATTGCCCTGAAACTGAAGCTGTGTGCATCCCATAACAATAGAACATCCTCGACCCAGGCTTATCTTAGGACTAAAACTAACTGAAGAAGTAGATAAGGACTTTTCATTATCTTCATTTAATAATACAATGCAGTTTTGTATAAATTTAGTCTTTCAAGAAATCAATATTTGTGATACTATTAGTTCACTATAAGAAGGATGGTAATATTTCTTCATTGGGCACAAAGTCTTGGAAAGACATAGTTGAAAGATTTGAGGTGTTGTCTATAAAGCAGGGATTTCTGACTTCTGACCCAGACTTTTAAACTAGGGCTTTCATGATTGTGACCTGACATTTTTATTATTATAAAATAAGGATTAGAGTAGAGTCTATGCTAAGTGTTGCTATCATGATAATAAGAAAGCAAGAGGAAAGTTTTGGTTTATGTAGCATAAATCATAATTATGAATTCATGGATATATGTATATTTATCTGAAAATTCATTTAATTATATACACTCAATATGCACAGCTTTCTATATATCAATCATAACTTAGTAAAGCAATTTCAAAAATAAAATATATATTAGCAACAGCTACTCATTCCTGCAGATTACTTCATTGTTCTCAGCACACTTCAAATTCTGTACAGTGGTATTCTCTCCAGAGTGTAGCAGGCTTTTATCACTTTTCCACTACATTCCAAATCCAACTGTTTAGAGACTCAACAGGAGACAGTGAAAGGTAAAGATCCTGAGTCAGCCTTCTTGAGTTCAAATCCCAGCTCCCCTATCTATTAGCTGAATGACCTTGGGAAAGTTACATAAGTCCTTCGGGCTTTTTCTCCTTGCTTGTAAAAGTAGAAGAAAATAATACTGATTTTATGGGTTTGTCATAAAAGTTAAATCAGTTATGCAGAAAATGCTTAGAGTAGTGTCTGGTACACAACAAGTATCATGGAAGTTCTTGCTATTATTTCTACTGTTTAAATTACAACCTAATTATGTGGTCTCCACTGGCTTCCAGCTTTGTTTCCCTTGTACTCATTTCTTTAAGCTGTACCTCCCCACTTGTTTTGTTTTACAGTTCAAAAACCCTAATGCACCTCCCACACATGATCCCTAAAAGCCACACCTATAATTTCACAACAGTGCTAGTTTCAGTGATCTGAATTTAATACTCTTTTCTAAACTGTGATTGATTGATTGATTGATGGGGGAGCTTCTTGTGGTGGTTGGGGTGGGGACTTGACTTGATTGGCTTTGGATCTGCCCCGGGGTTTGGTGGAGCACACTCTTGTCTGGGTGGATCGCGGAGGTGTGCTGTATCTGGTCCCTCATCACTTCCTTTCTGGTTCTCTCACCCTGCTCATATTCCCAGCTGACATGAACTAAGCAGTTCTGCTCTGCCACACCCTTCTGCCATGATGTCTCTACCTTGGAGCCAGGTAATCATGGACTGAAACTGTGAGCAGATTAAATGTCTCCTCCTTTAAGCTGTTAGCGTTAGGCATTGTGTCTCTGCCACAAGAATGCTGACTAATACACCTCTACTATGGGATTACATTTCAGGTAACACAATACCTAGTGATATGCATGTCTCTCTGCTTGTTAAACTGTTGGACCATGGTGGCTAAGAGGACAAGCTCTGGAGTCAGGCTGCCTGGGTATTAATCATTCTATGCCACTTACTCAGAGACTTGGGTAAAGCACTTAATTTCTCTGTGCCTCAGTTTTCACATCTATAAAGTAAGGTTCACAAGAGTTTCTGTATCTCTGATCGCTGTAAGAATTTCAATAGCTAACGCAGGAAAATCTCCTACGATAGCGCCTGGTACATAAAAAAGTGAAAATGAATTTTAGATATTTACTGTTGAACTTTTCTCATTGCCACTTCTCAGCATATGTCTAACATGGTGCCTTCTCTATAGACTGTTCTCAATAAATGTTCACTGAACTAAATTATGGTTATACTGACAAAACCCGGTTGCTCTCATTACCTTACCTAGAATAATGTAACTCAGTAATTTGGAATAATTACATATGCAAATTAATCAGCTGAGGATTTGTATAATGTACAGTTCCCAACCTCACATCCTTACCACCCTTTCCATCTTCTTCCACAGCCCCTCCAGCTGAGTCATGGGCTCACACCACCAGTCAGTACACTTTCGGTATCGACTGCCTTGAAACCAAAACTGTCTCAGCCACTCAAACTCGACCTGTAGACCAGAAAGAGAAGATGGTGGTTATGATGTCCTTGTGATGGACAAGCAAGGACAGTGACTTCCTCACTCGATTCTGCTCTGGTGACTTAATAGCCAGAGGGTGGAAAAAGGTGAGAAAAGCCTGACCTGACCAGTTCCCAGTATACCCTGGCATCTCCAGAGCATTTCTACAGAGCCAAGAAAAGAGTAGTCTTAAAGCTGAGGTCTTAGAGTGACAACTTGTTCAACCCAGCAAAAGATTTTCAATCACTTTTATTAGTTAGATGTGGGGAAACTGCATGAGTCCATCAACAACAAATATTGAGATCCTAAAGTACAAGCACAATAGTGGTATGATAAGAAAGACACAGTTTTTAAATGCTTTTATTAAACAACTTTATTAAAGACTGAGTTAAAGAGCAAGACACAGACACATATTATGAGCAACATTTGCAATTGTTTAGATTTAAAATAAAGAATTCGCTCATGGGCCAGTGTGAGCTGGTGATCATCTTAGCCCATATAAACAAACAATATAAAACTTTATGAAGGCATACATTCAACTCAAAATGTCATTCAAATTGTCACTTGTCAACTCAGTAAGGGCTAATGCCCACAGGTAAAGAGTAAAAAAGATACCTATAATTTATGTTTCTCCCTACAGACCTGTTTTTATCATTTGCCATGTCAGCACTTCTCCTGTTCTAGCAAAACTTTACTATGCATCTGGTGACTCATAACTATCTCTTCCTCAATTTCACTCCATGTGGTCCAAGTAGAGTTTCAGCTCCAATGCTAGGAGTAGAACTGGAAACGCAAATCTAAGATAATCAGTCCATCCCACTTCTCTAGTCACAGAACTGGATTTGAGTAGGGATTTAGGTAAGTATTCAACCAGCGTATCTATCAAGCCTGCCAAATGACACAGGAAAATGACTATAGCCATTGTACTATAAATGGGAAGAAGGAAGCCAACACACTAGGAGGTGACTGACTAAAAGATGAAGAGATAAAAATCAGTTCCTAGTGATATCAACTGACTATTGATCAAGTTATTGTTTTTTTTAAATTTTTCTTACTTTAAACAGAAAAAGAGTAAGAGATTAAAGTAAAACAGAATTTCACAACAGGCCAATAGGAGAGTAACAATAATCAACACATTGCATATTGTTATACTCACAGTAGTTGTTTAGAGTATAAGATACAGACATGAAACATTGTCCAGAAAATTATTAGCACAAAACTTTCCCCTCAATGAATCAAGAGAAACCAGCTATATGACTATCTTTTTTGTTATGACTGCTATTATTTTCAAAAGAACATTTCACATTAAAAATGAAATCTGAAAATGACCCTGTGAAAACTACCTTTCACTCAAAATCCTTTTTCTTTAACTATCTTAACTAATTTTTTATATACATACACAGATTTTCTTTCAGTTTGTCACACAAGTGCAACAATACAATGGTTACCTATGTGTGACTTATTTAGTTCACTGAGGAGTCAAGTTATTCCTGAAACTCTTTTTACTTAAGCCAGTTCAGGTTCACTTCTCTGTCCCCTGCAACTGAAATAATTCCAACACACACAAGCTCATAAAAGACTAAATAACACTTTGGAAGCTTACGAATTGTTTTCTATTTTCATGTCATCTGTCACTCATCTTCAACTTAAAAATCAAATTTTTACCATCAAAGTATAGTGTCACTAATCCTAAAAAATCTTTCTATCTCTGCCCTGTAAAGCAATGTACAGTAATCACGGCTTCAAGCTGGGCCGTCCGACTTTACCAAGGTGATTATGTTCCATACGCAGACACAGTGACCTGTTATAACTGTCATCTGTTACCACAAAGGACTTTTTTGTTTGTTTATCCGTACTGAACTTTCATGAGACAAACAAAAGCAACTTGCAAAGATTTAACAGTGGTGAACGTGGCTGAAATAAGAAACTGCTGAACACCAAGTCATATGAAAAGGTTTTGGTTTACATTAACTAAATGTTTGCCTGATATATAGAAGTGATTTCAGTTAAAGCTGTTAAAACAAAAAAGGAATGTAGACATTATTAAGACAACAGTTTCTAAACCTTATCTATGGTATTAAAAGATAGTGGCTAGCAGAAATAAACTTGAAAATTTTGAAAGGAGAATAAACATAAGTATAGTTAAACTTTGAGGAAGATACAGGTCTAGCAACATTCATTTCAAGAAAACAATGAATACTTTTTCATGAATTTCACATGAAATTTGTTCACACTATTAGAATGGCCTGTCAGGAAAGCATTAAATCCTATATTCAGGAAATTCTAAAAGGTTTTTCGGACCTTTGGACTGGTTATTTCCACTGAAGAGGACAAAATGCACAAATCTCAACAGTCATGGCATCCCAGGATCTAAAACAGATTACCATATGTAATGAGCCTGTTCAATCTATCAGGGTACACTGGAGTCCAGATTTCAGAAAATTAAAACTGAGCAGCAAAGTGAAGGACACATCTGAGGACTCTACCATTGGACAAGAGAACAAATTAAGAGCCTTGTCCATTTTAATAGATACTGCCTTCTTCTTCTTCCCCAGGAACCTATCTTTTGAGGCAGAGACTGTCATGATTAAGAATAAAGGGATCTGAGTTGAGCATGGTGGCACACACCTATAATCCCAGCATGAGAGAAGCTGAGGCAGGAGAATCACTGCAAGTTAGAGGTCAGCCTGAACTACATAGAGACCCTGTTTCAAAACAGCAACAATACAACAACAATGAATAAAAGGGACTCTGGATCACTGAAAAACTGCAATAACTACATATTATCTACATAGGTTTGTGGTGAGGATCAAGCACGAAGCTATTCAACATATGTCAGGTATTTATTAGGTGGGAAGACTAACCAAGACTATGAGCCCTAGAACTATGTCTACAACACAATGTTATGCAATCTTCTAAGTAGGAACCAGGTGAACTCATGCCCACCCCTGCCCACTAGTGCTTCCCAGAAAATTAACATTGAGAACTTATTCGTAGTTCAATTTATTCATGAACTGAAGCATGGTCCATGAGAAACAATCTTTGTGGGCACTGAGTCCACTGGGCATGCATTTTATTCAACTCCATTGCCTGACATTTTCACTTCTATGCTATGGGTTAAAAAAAAAAATTACAAGTTTCTTAATCAAATGCCACCCTTACCGGTTCCCCCACTGCCAAAAGAAGCAGTTGTCTCTGTTCTTAAAATTAAGTAAGGAAGCCAAAACTATTTCCAGCTGTTTGATACAGAGATTGAGTTTAAAAGAAAATTTCGTTTCCTCCTACACTCTGGGAGGATAGGAAGGAAAGCTGCAGGGTGGACTTTGCAGGAAAATCTGACGGTCAGCACTCAGAATACAATGGAAGCCTTATTACTTCAGAGCTTAAAATAAATAAATAAAAGCCCCTCCATAGTATTTGACTGAGCAAGTTCTAAGCATGACAGAGACTGGATCTTCATCCCTTTCCCATAGTGAATTCCCCCCAAGGAAGCTCACAGCTAACAGAAATAAGCTGTCAGGAGCACAAACACAGACTAGAAGCCAGAAAACACTGCAGGTGGGGGTTGTAGGTCCCTGAAGACAAGAACAACAGGAAACAACATGCAGGAGCTCTTTTGAGGTTCTCTCGGAGTCTTCTTTACACTTGCAAACCAAACTCCTTGATATCTAACATGCATGTAACGAAAACTCAACATCATCCAATCTTTATAGCCAATTATAACCCAAAGGGAATTAAAGTACAGAGGCATTAAAAGGCAAACTGACACTCTCCAGACTCTGCAAGATCTTAAAGGACTTTCTGCATTGTCAGAGAAAGATGAAAACAGGGTCACAGTAGTTTTAGGTTCATAGCAGTGACTCAGAAGACCATCTCTGTAACCCTCTTCCCTTTATCTACCTTCTCAATGGAACAGTCAAAATAGTGATCAACTATGAAAACCCTTCTTCCAGAAATAATTAGACAACATCTGAAGAGGTGAAAGAAAAAGGATTCATCTACCAGTTGAACCCAAGTCACTGTGCACTCAGGTAATGTAAAGCGAAGTCTGTATGATTCCAAAATATATGTTTAAAACACTAATTATATGACCACATAGTTGTAAACCAACTCCATTACTCCTCCAGGTGAGCAAATAGCACCTCTCTTTCTTCTGTAACATTTGTTTCGGCTCTTGATTTGGTCCCAGGTCAGCACAGAATTCCCGCATAAGATATGTGAATACATCCCTTACAATTAATGTCATGCTATAGTAACTGAATTAAGTTATTCCACTGAAAAAGAAAATTGCCCAGGAGATGCTAAGACCCAATCTACAAAGGGATACCCAATGAAGACTCTTTCATGGAAGTGTAAGGAAGATACAGGTCTGGTCAAAGGAAAATAAGAACCAGCCTATATTATCAGCATATTCTTCCAGGGGAAATACACTAAAAGAGACTGATTCCACATTTTACTATTTTTTAAAAAGAAAACACAATCTAGTAACACAGAGGAATATTCTGCTAATGAATGAACATAAATTGTTTTCTAAGCACCATATATTGGAAAAAAATACTTTAAAAGGTACTCAGTTCCTAGGTCTAAAGTTCTCAAAATACTTAGTTAGAAACCATTCTAGACAAGGAAAACAAGCCAGTCCTAAACCCAGAAAGCCTGAAAGTTTACAGTATTTAAAATTAAGGGTTTCATCTTATAATTTAGTTTAGCAAAGGCAGATAGCCTTGAATAAAAAGGAGTGCAAACAAGAAACTGGGGTATCTACTATGGACATTTGTGTTTTCATCTAACAATAGTAACACAGTACAAAGCAAGCATACACATGATCAATCCCAGGCCAGCGGTATGGGGAGAGAACAATATTTGATGATGTGCCCTGACACATGGAATTAATTCTTAAGTAAGGAGATGACCTTGAAGAATCAAAGATGGTGGATGGCAATGAAGACTGGCACACATGCTATTTAGATTCCAGACCTCTCTCTCTGTTCAACCCCAGGTTAGGCTCAAAGGGCTAATAAGGCTTCTGATACATTTCTTTCCACTCTCCTTAATGTATACAGTGTCAAAAGCAGCCAGACACTTTTTCAAACAGAAGAATTTGGATGACAGTATTCTTCTCTTAGATAAACAGTATAATTTTACAGATTTCCCCTGTCTTCTGATGATAACAAAACAATAGTCACAGAAGACCAGAAAGGACAGCAAAATAAAATAGCCCATATGCATACCAAAGACAGCACCCAACCTGCTAACCTGACTCTTAAAAATGTGAGGTTTTACGAGAAGGAAATAACTAAATTCCAGATTACAATTTCTATACCACAAATATGGGGGAAGACTTGACTTTCCTTTTAGGTATAATTCAGTGGGGTCACTGAGGCCCATGACTGTGTATGTTTCCTGTAACCCAACCAATCAGCAGTGTCTCCAGAAGGACTGATGATAGAGAATGCAGAACTTACTAGACACAATAAAGAGAAGAGAGTCAGTCCTGGGTTCCCCTTAGCATAATGGGTGCTTAGTATTCCCCCTAAAAGCAGAATTTTTTTGCCTTTAGTTCTAGAAGTTGTGACAACGTCTCAAAACTGTAAAGCACACTCACAAGAGATTAAATACTTTTAAAGGATATTAAAAGGCTATAAAAGGATATCGTAGGGGCAGACATTATTTATCCTTCAATCATTCCTTAATTCCCTCACAGTAAAAAGGAAAGTCCCTGTCCTTATGAGGGTCTCCAAGGACCTATAAATTCTGCCATTCCTCAGTCTCCTGATACTGTTTCTGTGATCTCATCTCCTACACTGGAAGCTTCGCTCCCTCCTTTCGATCTGTCCCTGAAGCACTGTGACCACCAGGCACTTTCAATCTCATGGTGTTTGCAGTGGTTGTCTTTCTGTCCTAACTGCCCTTCCCCAGATAACCGTATTGCACACTCCTTCATCTTCCTCAAATTTCTGCTCAAAAGACATCTTTTCAATAGGGATACTCTCTATTCTTCTCAATCTCCACTACCTTCTCTGTTTTGTTTTGTTTTCTTTTGTTTCTGTAACATTTAGCAACTTGGATCATACTATACACTTTTCCAATGTACTATATTTATCATCCCCTCTCTGAACTGGAATATCTTTTATCTTTAACAGCTTCTCCTAATTGAC